>BMAO01024318.1:0-280990 GCA_019973975.1 Trichonephila clavata | reverse complement strand
TGTTCCTAAAAAATTCCTAGAAAAAATTCTAAAATATATGCCTTACCATCAGTATTGCTCTCACATTCAATAAAAAACTTTGTTTTGTTTCTGACTAATATCTGATGTATAGTAACAAGAATTATAGTGTAATATTTGCTTTTTTTGACAATGCGTGTTATCTCATTACGAATAGGGCCGTGGTAGCCTAGTGGCCAAGGTAACGGACTTTCGGCAGGCATATCATGAGTTCGAGCCTAGTGCCGCTGAAGACCCGTTATGTAGGGGAGTGATGCACGTTAAATATGTCAAGAGCTCAAACGTCGTCACGTTGGAGTAGTGTGGTAGTTTGGAGAGGGGTACCAGTTCTTATCACTTGACCATAGTTCAGAATTACGAGTTCCGTCGCCAAACGCCCTTGTGTAGTTGAACAGTGTGACGTTAATACTTACTCATTACGAATAGACTCGGCTAAAATAGTAATTATTTCATTTTGAAAATGTTGCCCTAAGTAGTGTGGAATACGCGTTTTGTTATTTTCGCATTTACTGACATTATTAAGGTGTTCTGAAATAACTGGATCGAATTTGGCCGATATCTAAACTGTCTTTAAAAAATTACCATTATCTGAACTTCATACTAGTTCTCTGAATGGCAAATTTTTGACTAGCTAAATTGTACTTCAGCAATCATTCTTTCAATGATGGCGCACCATCTCTTTTTCTCTCTACGTTATACATTTTGTTGTTCCGCGTCAATGGTACAATTTTACTCTAGCCTTGTCTTTAATTCGTACCACGATCTGATACAGTTTACGTGCTTTGGAGTATTTTCATGGTTATCATAATAGTAAAAAAAACATTGTACTTCTCATTCCAATAAAATTCTGTCTTTTAACTTCCTCAAAAAAATGTCATTTCGGGATATTTTCGATAACATTTAAATATTAACAAATGTGCAATCTTATTTGAAAATAAATTGATAATAATTCTATTAAATTTATCTATCTTTGAATTAAAAAAGAAAATAAACATTGAAATAACTAACCTATTATTGATCTAATTCCCAAATTTTAAATATTCCGAAAGAATTTTTAAGAAATGCATTTTTGATTCTTTGATCAGCAATAACACAATTACTTATAAGAATATGTTTATAATTGCTACATAATACTACTAAATTTCTTTTGATGTGTAAAAAAGAGAGAGAGAGAGAGAAACCATCTAAAATCACAAGTGTTATATTGACTTAACACAAGATGATTCAGAAAAGAAAAAAAGAAAAAGAAAAATTTACAATAAACAAGACAAATAAATCGCATTTTTAAATAGTGGGAACAGTAATGAAAGATGTGCATGTCTCGTTCTGGAAGTGGAACCTGTCTTATGAAAAAAAATTTAGCATCTGTAAAGGATTTCCCCTGAAATCCATGAATTATTGGAAATCAGAATGAACACCAGCCATAATCAAAACAAATATAATTTATTAATCCTTTTATAAGTCTCACTAAACCAAGGAAGAAAATGTACATATATAAAGTATTGGAGCTAAAGCGAGGAAGATGAGATATTTAATATTTCATTATAAGTAGAGTCACACTTACGCTTGGAAGTAATTGTAACTCCTATCTCAAAGAATCTACTTCTAGTCGATTTGATTCTAATTCTAATATCTTAATGACTGAACCGTCAAATATCAATTTTAAATATTAATTAATTAATCGACGAGTCGCTCTCGTCTAGCTTTCAATTACTTTACGTTAATCACAAACTTCTATTATCTAACTCCTAACACCTCTCCCTTTCTCGGACCTAAAAGTTAATGCTTACATATACGACACGATTCAATCGCATCTTCTTCTTCGGTAGAAAGTTTTCAATTGAATTATATTTAAAATAATAGAATTTCCCCAATAGGATTAGTGATAGGTACGTGAATAGATCCTTTAGACTTCAATTAGTATTATTTCGATTATGTTTAATCCAAAGATGAAATTTTACAAACCATGTACTCTTAACTATAGCTAAGGAGTACATGGTTAATACAAAATAATTTCATTGACATTAAAATTAGCTAGTTTTCTTTTAACTCAGTAATCCTTTCAGTTAAAATCGTTATGTAATGTGAATTTATTTATTACATAAATGTATACACATATTTTTTTCTTTTAACACACACAAAAGAGATTTTTTAAACTAAATATATATTATTTTTACAGTCCTTTTTTTCATGAAGGCAAATACAATAAAATATTCCTTAATACTTTATCCTAATATTGTAAAAATATAATAGTACTTTCAGTGGTCTAATCGAGAATATTAAGGCCCCCGGCAAGATCAGGTTTTAAAACTAAATTGTATTTGGCGTCAGTTAGGCTTTGCCCCCCCCCCCCGCAATGCGGGAGTGTATGTTATACCATTACCTTCCAATAAGGAACCTTGTGTTTGACACAATATGTCCTAGAGCCAGAAATTTAAATCCACCAGACCAGACATTGGATATTTTGTCATTTGATGCTAAACAAATTAATTTAATTAGAAATTCAAGCAGTATTTATCTTTAAATAATTGATATACAAATAAATGCCATAGTCACAGGTTTTTTAAAATTTGAAGCTCTTGAAAAATGAAAATTCTTATTAGAAAAAGTTTAATTACTGAATCATTGTTTGAAATGAGCAATAAAATATTGTACTTACAGAAATTTACTGAAAATATTCCGTTGTATGGATCTTTTTGACAATTTGTGCATTGTGTCAACCTAAGCTAGCATTTTTATTTCTTACGTAAACCCAAAGAAAAAGCACCCCCACGAGTCGCAATCGCTTTACTTCATATTCTGTTTTGTCTCTAAATCGAAGCGTGGAACAAACAATATTGCAATTTTTTATTCCTCTGTTTCTTTCCTCTGTTAAATTACATTGATTTATCAGGACAGATTTATATTAAATTTATTTAAAGGGAAACACAAACTTGTCTTTGAAATCTTAAAATTTTGCAAAAAGAAATAAACTTTTTTCAGCGTCACTTAAATAGAATGTCCCCTTAAATAAGAGGTAAATACATAAGGTCCATATTCAAAGAGACCAGTAGCAACATTAATTGGCCTTATTCGGAGAGGTGTACCTTACAGGAGGAATTTGTATATTACATTAAGTTTTAAAAAATTCATATTAATTCGAACTTATATATATAAAACATAATTACTTGTTGCTATTTCAAACGAGCTAAATGTAAGAGATTGAATTGTGCCAATTTTAGCTGGCAAACATATCAAGTTAGAATTAGAATTCGAGAAAAAACATATCAAGTTTCCTGATTTAACGTACACACCAGCCTCGAACCATTCAAGCGTCAACACATAAGAAAACTGACTTTAACGATTTAACGTACACAGTACAAAATAAGAAAATAATATACATGAAATGAAATACCAGATTCACATCACTGGGTACAAATATATAACTGGAAATTGCAAAAACGATAAATCAAATACATATTTAAAAATAAATTCTGTCAAAAAGCCTGTCAGATATTTAAATGGGCATGCAAATAAATTTTTTTAGAGATGTATTTATAAATTAGAAAAGGGAACAATATCTTTTTAACAAACATAATTTTTAACTCTACAAAAAAGCAGAATTTTGAAGAACTGCAATTTGCCAAACGCTGCTCTAAGCAAAATATTGTTTTGTGTACATTTGTCACCCTTGTAGTAATATCATATACAAAAGACAATCGTTTGTACCTGTGGCCCGAAGTCGGGGGCCCATATACTTGCTACAACATATCGTCCCACGCAGCGTAATTTTTATTTTTTAAAAGAGATGTATAGTCGTTACAAATTTTACTAGAAGTAGTCGGCTTTTCAATTCAGTCTAAAATAAAATTCCATTTACTTAAATTAGGTACCTAGTTCCCAAAGTATAAATAATAACGTTTCAAAAAAATATTTTCATACCAATTTTTTCGCAAAAAAAAAACAAAAAAAAAGGCATTTTTCAAATTTGGTCCAAATGCCGCCCTAAAAATTTGCCTCGGACACGGGACCAGTTTACGTGGCTCTAGAGCCACCCCTGATGCTAACATAGCGACGATAGTAAACACGGTAAGGGGTTATATAAGTGGGTTAGATCATATGAAATTACTCTCCAACTAGGAGTATACATATAAGCGGGTAGACATAGATCAGGATTAGCTTTTAATTTATGCTTTCTTTTATTTCTGTTTTTTAGTGCTATGTTGTGAATCGCTTGATTCACCTGTTTGATTATATGACATCTGGTTACAATTTAGGACTTAAAAAAACCGCATAAAACTAGCATTTTTTTTAACATAGTACTCTTAAGTACCATTAAGTTCCTAAGAAATAAAATTAAACTTAAAACTTCGCTAACATTAATAATACTATGTTAATATTGAAGTGTTTTTCAAACAGGCTTTGTAATGAAAATCATTTGGTCAAAAGTCAAAAGAAGCTGTAAAATTTTTTTTATAACTTTACCAAATAAAACTACCAGAAACTACATTTTAATAGAGGAATAACTCACTAAAAAGGAAAACGAGCATTGTTTATAAGCGTTGTAAAACCATGGGCAAAAATCCCTTCTTTCCTATATTATGTTTTTCTAAATTATTAGGTTATTATTAAATTGAAAACTTTTAATTTTCTCAAATTCATATTGAATTTAAACATTATTAGATTAACAGTATTAGATAATTTCGTAAAGCCACTTTTGAAAAAATCCTTTTTGAGATGCCTTTATTAAGCATCGATCCACACTGCTGCTATAAACACACAAAAAATTTTTAATGCGGTATTGTCGGCTCCATTGCGAATTTTTTCTATCAAATGAAGGATGTTTGTGACTCGTAGACATTAATGTACAATCGGCCAACTCACTATGCACTAGCATTATAATTTTCTTAAGCTATGCTGTGTTATTGGGACTTGGATTTTTCAATAACCATTCAAAATTCAGGATATTAATTCGATTTTTATTATAAGTTTTATTTTGATAAATACGTAAAAAATTTTGTTTGATTGATAGAACCATGTACGGCCTGCGGCAGCCCCTTGGCTTGGCCGCCTGCGTGCGGTGCACACGCTGCACACCTGCTAGGATCAGCCCTGAGAACATCTTTTAGTTTTATAAAAATACACTGTTTATTATTTTCTGTTCACTAGAACAAAAACTACGAGTGTTTTATTAAAAGCAGGTGCCATTACTTTTTAAGCAAGATGTCATACTTTAAAACGCGTTATACTCGAAATATGTTGTTTTTTTTCAAAATGCTCAAACGGGAACAGTGATTGCTCAAAAAGTTTTAAAAATAATTAGCTGAAATTTTTTGTGTTTGTTCTTTATAATAGTAGAAAAGTTTTAACCTTCAGATTTATCAATCATTGTTTTATTACAAAATTTACAGTCCCTTATGTGAATATAATCAATGTTTTTTTGTTGCAATTTCATATAATAACTGGCTCTAGTTTTTGTAAAAATCGAAATATCTCTTATCCTGAGGGTCATTTCAAAAACGAATAACACAACACATCATGATTGAAAATTGACAATTTGTTTATAAACCTTTGGTACAGAATGGGCTTACACCTAATATTCTCCATTACGCCACAAATTTGCGATGCATTATTTTCCCTCCGGTTGCAATAAAGTTCGATCTCAGAATGCACAGAATATGTATTTTTCATGATGGGACAATATAAGCCATTCCTTAGACTGTATGAGATTAGAAATGTCGAAATACAAAGATGGACATATGTTATGCACTGAGCAAAGTTTGGGAAGATAAAGTTGTTTATTACAGTAATAATAAATTGTTTCTGTTTGTAGAATCATATTCAAAATTCAAGTTTCAAAAAAAAAAAAATGTTTTGGAATACTTAGAAGCTTTGGTTCTTTTCCGTTTCTTCGACGCAGGCTATAAAGTCGCCAAAAATGTTACAACCGTCGTCAGTCGGAATATTCCCGCTGGTAACGTTTTACACTACATTTTCAAAACAAGTCATGGTTTTTTCTTATCAGTAACTTTTTTTTATAGTACAACAAAAATGGATGAAAAAAATTCAACGAGGATTAATATTTATCAACATTTTTATGTGTATATAGTGTGTTGACTTTATTACGCCAACTTGGCGAAATTTGCGCCGGTAAAACGGAAAAGTACCGAAGCTTTTTGTGTTTGTTTTATCCTTTAAACCTAAGCTATTATGGTCGCCTGACTACGATATCCTTCGATAACAATGCTATCATCACAAACAAAAAAAATTCCTAAACGTCGAACTTCATTGTGTATAAAAAAACAGACTAAACATCATTCGGACACAGATACTAAAAAAATCATCCTAACACTTTTGGTAACTACATAACTCTTTCTTTGTTAGAAACTATTTTTCCAAACTCGCAAGCACAGTTTTTAACACATTTTAGTTATCTATCTCATCTTGTTAGATGTATCGATCATGTTTTTATTAAGGCGTTATTTGTTGCAACATAAATAAAATTTCAGAGTAACCTTATCACTCAACAACAGCCGTCCTTGATCAGTGGAACGTACTCATGACCTTCATATCGACAGAACTTTTTTAAACTTCAGATGACGTCGGTTTCTCTTCCTTACCCAGAAGTGTGTCCCTGCTTGACACTTGTTCCGATTGATGGGGCTTTCAGAAGATGCTTACTGGTTTCGGTTTGGAATTTCACTGCACTGGATGGTTTTATCTGCTGTTGCAACCTTATGAGAGCTGTTGGCTCATTTACAGTATAACATCAAGAAAAATTAAAAGGAAATTAGTAAAATATGCAGAAGATAATATGCTAATTTTTCTAGGTAGGCTATCAAGAAAATAATTAAATCTACAGGGACCTCGGCCTTAATATAATTAAGGCCCAGGTCCCCTACTCAAAAGTAGACTGTAGACCAGGGGTGGGCAGACTTTTCCAGGGTACGGGCTACTTCTAATTTTTTCAAGGTGTTGCGGTCCACCAGTGTCGTTGACGTAGTGAACTCAAAGAAAGTATACAATGGAGCCGGACCTCCATTTTACGAATTTCTCTATTTCTCGAACTTTTTCCTGGAACCAAGAACATTTTACGATTTTCTTCGTAAAATAGCCTCCAAATAGCGAAGTGTATTTTCTATTCAGCGAAATTTTTTATCCCTTATCATTCGATTTTTTCCCTCCATATTTTTTTTAAATTACGTATTACCTCGAATCTAAGCCGCACTTTTTAAACCGATGTTAATGCTATTGAAAATCGGGCGCGGCTTAGAATCGAAGGGAGAATAATGTGTTGAATGTGGGTACTTAGAACAATTACAACTTCATACATGTATTTAAAAATTTTAATACTGATAAAAAAAAAATACCATAAAATCCGGCGTATAACGCGCACCTGTACTTTGAAGCTTCAAATTTTTTATTTTTAGGTATATTCGCCGCATAATAGGCACCCCCATTTTTACGAAGAAACTAGAAAAATGCGCGTGCAACCTTTTTCTGTTTTGAAGTCATTTATTCATTATTCTAAGTGGCAGAAAAAATAGAATACTTCAAGAACTAGAAGCTTTATTTTTTTTACGCTTATCTTTTTTTTTTTTTTTTTTTTTTTTGAAGCTTTCATTTTTATACGGGGCGTATCACGCGCACCCGTAAGTTTCAATCGCATTTTGGGGGTTCAAAGTGCACGTGATACGCCCGATTTTACGGTAGTTATTCACTTCTTTAGTTTTAATTTCAACTTTATTTTAATTTCGCGAAATTGAATATAGATAAACCACATTTTAGACTATTTTTCAATTTTCGCAAAATCTTGTTGAGAATTTGAGACGGGGCTTAGATTCGAATAAATATGGTATTTCTAGACCTTTTCTTATAATGGAATGGTTATTAGGTCTTAGTAAAGGCGGTCACCCCAAAATGTCTTGCTGGTCCACCGGTCGATCGCGATCCGCTTAATACCCACCCCGACTCTAGACCCTTATACAAATGTTGGCCCCATCTATGACCCTTAAAAATAGACATTATTTAGCATACTTTGCCAAATACTTGTACAAACCATAACCCGAAACAAATAAATGTACATGACTTACAATCGCACAAACAGGCTTGAACAATTGCCGCCGTTTGACTGATTGAGTAATGATGGTGAATGGTGGTAGGCCTAGGTCTGTAAATGGATGACAGTCATCACATGTAGCCAGTTGACATATTGCCCAAAATCAGTGGCGTAACGCACACCCTCGCAACCCCCGCATTAAAGGGGGAGGCCAGGATTCTAGGGCAGGGCCGTTTTAACCTCCCTGACGACTTTGGCATTTCAAATTGTTAAGCTCTCTCCCCTTCCGCAATTTTCAAAGCACCCTCCTCCTTCAGCTCTTACCTTGCCAGCTTTGGTTTGAGAGGGATTTTCCTTTAACTATCTTACTCTTTCCCCTTTCTTTGTTTTTGCTATTTGCAAAGTTTCCATATCCACCACCTAAGGACACGCCATGTCCTGGACTGGCAACCGTAAGGAAAGGATAATCACATGGTTTGGTCACTCATCTTCATTTCTTACATTATGGCATCACGGATCACCCATCCTTTTGTAAATTAGTACAGTAAATTAATGAAATCGTTTGCAATTACAGTATAGATTATACATAGCTGTATGAACTGTTTTCAACTTGTGTTAATTATCTTTTTCATAGCTTATCGCTTTACTATCTTTTACTTTTAGACATCCTTATTCTTTGTTGAGCCACTGTCATTGTACTAGTACAAAAAAAAGTTTTCTTCGAACTTAGATCATTGCAAAATTTTTAATAACATCATTATATAATCATCATCATTAAAATGTCATTTTGAGTGTATAGCGAAATCATACTGTTAAGTTTTTCACTTTCTGTAATATATCTCATTTCAGTCTTTACACTTTTTTGAGCAGAAATGCTTCTCTTATGACTTGCTAGGCGGTGGTACGCTCGCAATAATTTTAATTTTTTCCCTTTTTTTCCCTCATCAGATTTTTGTGCCCCTAAATCTTTTGCTCCCTAGATATTTGCCTAATGTGCCTAAGCAGAAAAGCAGCCATGTTCTAGGGGACCTAAAGCCTGACTGCCGCCAAGTACTTACTCTTTGTAAAATCCAACTTGGGGGCCCAAATGTTCTCCGTTACGCCACTGTCCAAAATGCCCAGTTTTTTGGAGAATACAACCGGAAATAACATTTTACCGTTGAAATTATTCAAAACATGATCTTATTAAGGTTGAGTCGAGAACTAGACGAGGCTCAGTTGGCCCATGCCTTGAGACGTCCCGGTGTACAAGAGGAAATATAAAACTCTTGAATATAAGTATTTGTATTTTCTGCAAGTGCAGAGGCTCGCAAACTTTTGAGAGAAGAGCTAAGTTATAACAGAGTGAGTGAATATTAATGTCGCAATTTTGAGCTACACGAGGGCTTTTGGCGACGGACCGCGTAATTTTGAACCATGGTCAAGTGGCGCGGACGACACCCGAGCTGGCACCCTCCTCTCCTAACTACTACACCAATGGGAGGACGTTTGAGATCTCGACAGATTTAACGTGCATCGTGCCCCTACACGGCGGGTCTTCAGTGGTAAGGGGCTCGAACTCATGACACGCTAGCCATGATCCGATACCTTGACCACTTGGCTACCGTGGCCACTAAGTTGTAATTGAAACAAACGATTAAGGTATCAAAGAGCCATTCTATATATACGAGGGCGAGGGGGGGGGGCTCAGGTAGCGGTGGCGCTCGAGACTAGCATGCTTCAATTAATATATTTTTTTAAATAATACTACCGTATAGTTCTACACAGAGTACAATTTTCCAACCTTTCGAAAACTAAGAATGACCTAAGGCCGTGCAAAAAGAACCATAGTCAAAATAACAATATTGGGAATTATACACTTTTAAGCTCCTCAAAAGAAATTTCCCTACCAAGAATACCATTAGAGTTTTTATTTAGAATTTCATGCTTTCGTTAATAATTAAAATTGGCTTTGATTGTTTTGCATGTACAAGTAATTTCAATAGTCTTTTTACTAACCCTTAAGGCATGTCATATAATACTGAATACAGTGGCGTAACGGACACTACCGCAACCCCGCATTCCGGGAGGGCAAGGAATCTAGGGGGCCCAAAGCCTGACTGATGCCAAGTACGTATTAGGGCTTGAGACCCAAAACCTGACTTTGTGGGGAGGGGCTCTAATATTCTCCGTTACGCCACTGACTGAAAGTGTTTTTGTTACTTCTATTAGGGGTCTAAGTGCCCCTCTTGTCCATTCGTAAATGCTCCTGAATTCATGTGTATATAAATAAGTAAACGTTGCTGTAAGTCACTTTAAGGAATGCGTTCCCATGGCGCAATTTTTACTAATAAATTGGACTTTTACTGCTGAACAATTATTTCCAATATTTTCTGATTCTCAATAAGTTTTGCTAATGGAAAACAGCCGGCTAAATGTTTAAATTCATATGTAAATACACAATTTTTTTCAATAAATAATTATAAAGGAAAGAGATAAAAGAAAACATTTTTAATTGACAAATTTTTGTAATATATATAGGTAAAAGTTTTAAGTGCATCAACCGTCAATGCAAAACCCAACACGTGACTCGCGAGATTTTTTTGACCTATTTTTCTTAAATGGTCCGCTTAAAATAATTATGCGGATATTTTTAAATATTTAACTCAATGTAAATAACTAAAGAGATTAAACGAATGGAAAATTCATAGCTATTTAAACAAAATATCCCCCCCCCCCATGTACAACCATTAACAAAAATATAACCGTTTCAGAATTTTCTGCTTGGATATGTTTTATATCGCAACAGATCAAAATGTAAATATTCAGTAACTTTACTTATAACGCATATATTCGAATATTTCTACAATTAAAAACATTATCCCCTTTTCTTTAAATGCTCTAAAGGTATAATAGAATTACAGTGAACTCTGATATTTTTTTTCTAAAATGAAATTTTTAAATCAAATATTTAAAAGTTAGTTCAGCTATTCTTCATGAAGGTTTCACACAGCAAATACTGAAGTACATGAACTCTTAGAGCTTGAAAGTAGTTTTGTTTTATTGCCACATTCTAATTTTTTTTCTCAGAATCCAGTATTATGACATAAAAATGTAATAAAATTCATATACGTTTTCGATAAATAAATCATCCACCTATCAAATCCTTGATAAATGATAATAGTTCCATTCTTATACTAGAGTAATAAAAGACTTTATTACAGAAATAACTTTTAAAGAGGGTATATTGCGCTGTCGTAGTCCGCAACAAAGTAGCTTTTGGATGCGGTGGGTTAAAAAGTACCGTATAAAAAGCAGAGGTTCCTAAACTTTGTCTCATAGACCCTTTGCCATGTTTTTCGGTTTGGGGTAGACCCCTGCTAACCTAATATTGAATTTTTGCAAATTTATCGATCTAAATATATTTTTGATAGCTGTCTAGAGCTATTTACATTAAAAGATATAAATTTTTACTAAAGTATAGTGTTTAAAACTTAAGAAACACATGTTAATTAAATTAAAATTTAATTAATATGCAAAATAACTGATTAAAAACAAATGTTTATAATGGGAGGGGTGAATCTTGTGCTTCAATAACGAATTTTAAATATTTGTTATCAATCTTGTCAGGTTTAACCCTAAATCTCCTGGGTAGTAGTGCCCATTCTTTTTTTTCCTTTTAATTTGGAGATTGGCAACCACGCTGAAACTACTTCTAACTAGAAAAGGAATTTAAAAAAATATTTCTCACGATACTCCATAATTTGGAATTAAATAACGGGTATGTCTTTTTAAAGCCAAAATTGCTGACTTCCGTTTCTAAACTTTAATATCTCCGTTACTGCCTATTCCGATCAGTTCCTCTTGTAATACGACATTTCATTTTTTTTTCAATGTCGCTATAGATAAGGCATTCTCAAACGTAATTTCAAATCTGAATAAAGGGCATTTAAATGTTGAATGTAAGTTGGAATGACAATTTCTTGGCAGATTGTCTGTGGCAAAATGAAAAACTGAGAAAATTCGCGAAGTCTAATATTATTCTCCCTTATCTTAATTCTGGCAAGAAAACTTGAAATGGTGGTCCTTCTTTCAATAAAATTTATGCTGTCACCTTGTAACTGCAAATAATCGCATTATATTTAGTAAATAAATATGTTAAATAGGTAAAATCTGGTTTCCAATTGATCAAATTTTCTTCTAAAATTAAAGTCACGATCTGGTTTAATGAGAGCCACTATCGCAGACTCCCATTTACACCTCATGATTGCCAAAAATGTTTTTCGTGGACATGGACTCCTTGCAGGTCGTCATAGATCCATGTGGATCGATATAGACCACTTTAGGAATCACTGGTTTAAAGCAATAGACCAAGCAATAAAAATGGCTTAAGCAGAAAATCAAAACTGAAGTTAGTTGCTGCAATTGTTACCCATATCTTGGAAATTTCTTCCGAAATTGGATTTCAGTAATATGACTGACACTGTTTCTTGCTGAATAAAATAAATTATACGATATAAAAGTTTTTTCAGACACATTTACGTGCATCACTAAAAAAAAGATTGAGACGATTTCCTCTAAAAATGAGACTCCCCAAAATTTGAGCACAATGATGTTGACCACCAAAATTTACATTAATTATTGAAGCCAAGACAATAAAATCGTAAAATCAGTACTATTCTTTTTCTGTGTTATATAAGCCTCTTTAAGACAGTTATACAAGCACGATCACAATTTTTCCGCCGTGTCATACAAATCCGCCTAATATGAACTCGTGTTGGAGGGAATGAGGTCTACTGAAAACAAACACAATCATACTCATTTATACATGAAAGCAGCAACAAAACACATGGAAAGATGTCGACGGATAATAGCATCTTCTTTCATTCAAAAGATCTCAGCTTATACAGGGTACTGCTGAATTCAACCGACAAATTCAGAGGGGTGATAGAGGCAGCATGGAGACGACAAATCAACAAAGAACATGGGGTCGCACAAACCACGTTTAATAGGTGAAAATCACGATAATAGTAGCCGTCGGGAGGACGATGAGCCAGACGAGGGGATTGGCGAAACGAATGCGGAGACTTGGAGCTTCGTGGTAGGATTGAGGAAACCTGCTCGCATGCAAATTTCCCCACTTCTCCCGGAATTGTTGCAGGGAGTAGGAGTCCCTGCATTTTTGCGGGAAATACAGTCATCCTGTTTTTCTTCAATAATTCATATAGCTAGAAGTCTAAAGTGCCGCAAACATTCATACAAAAGGCCACGGTTTGCTGACCCTAGTACTAGCGGATAAAGACGGAAAATCGACGATTCTACCTTTTCAGCTAGGGAGGTAAGCTAACTAGTGTCTTTAAATTGGGAAGAAGGGATGAGCTTCTTTCAAGATTTCGGGGAATGCTATGTAAGGAGTTTTGCCCTAAACAAAACTGGGGGAAAATCACTTCGCATATGCCATATGCTATCAGCGATCTCAATTTATACAGAGAGCTGCCGAATTCAACCGACAAATTTAATAGTAGGCAGCATGGAGACGATAAATCAACGTAGAACATGGGGTCGCAAACCTCGTTTAGTCGGTGAAAATCAGGATAATAGTAGCTGTCGGGAGGACGATGAGCCAGACGAGGGGAATGGCGAAACGAATGCGGAGACTTGGAGGGTCGTGGTAGGATTAAGGAAACCTGCCCGCAATGCAAATTTCCCTCTTCTCCCGGAATTGTTGCAGGGAGTAGCAGTCACTGCATTTTTGCGGGGGAATATATAGCTAGAAGTCAGAAGAGCCGCAACCGTCCATATTAAAGGCCTTGGTTTGCCGACTCTAGTACTAGCGTATAAAGACGAGTCTACTTTTTGAGCTAGGAAGGTAAGCAGTGGCGTAACGGAGAATATTAACCCCTGTAAACTCAGGTTTTTGGCCCCAAGCTCAAATATGTACTTAATGTCAGTCAAGCTTTGGGCCCCTAGAGTCCCTGGACCCCTTTCAATGCAGGGGTGTACGTTACGCCCCTGGAGGTAAGCTAACTAGTGTCTCTAAACTGGGAAGAGCGGATGAGTTTCTTTCAAGATTTCAGGAAATGCTATGTAAGGAGTTTTTCCCTAAACAAAACTGGTAAAAAATCACTTCAAATATGCCATATGCTATCAGCGACGGATTACAGCATCGAATTGTTAAAGAATTTTAGGAAATGTATCGGTTACGTCAGTTAAATACCAGAATTTATAGCTTTCGGATTGAGACCGTATCCTGGAGCTGCACCCTAGTTTGTCGACGTGTACTATTTCGGGCTGGACGAGATACCGAGAACAATTCAGCGATGTGTGGCAAAACGGACTCAGTGTCATTACTCGGAAGCAGTGGATCACAAAGATGTGGAAGTTAAGAGCCAACTCAGGTATTGTCCTCGTTACGTGGCCGAGATTTAAAATTACGAAGTCCATCGCCAACGGCCCTCTTGTTGCTTTTAAGTGCAACATTAATAAAGAAAATCAATGAACCAAAAAAGTTATATAACAGGAAATAAGCGACTCACAATTGTCACGAAACCTCGGGAGTTATTAGACCTACAGACTTGAAATTTCCCCCGAATGTTTCTTCTGTTGAGTAGAGATCCGCTAAGAAAGGGTTTTTCGAGGAATTCGTCTTTTGAGGGGTGGGCACGAGGACGTTATAGATAAATATTCTTGTTTGAGAAAAATCCGTCTTTTTCTTTTGAAATCAGCAAGAAAAGGCCATTAGGATTTTTTTGAATACAACCGGAAAACTTAATGCAATGGTGTAACGTACACCTCAGCATCGAGGATAGGATTCTAGGAGACCCAAAGCCTGATTGACGTCTAGTAGGTATTTAACCAATTTATAAAATATTAAAGGCAAAACCTGACATGCCGGAAAATTATGAAGACGTTAACTTTGAGGACACCGTACAAATTCCCCAAATATCATACAGGGCTGTTGATAATCAATAAGTTGTTAATATCAATAAGGGCTGTTGAAACCATCTTTCAATATTTTGAATTTACTGTTCCTTCGTAAACTTCGGAATAAAGCAGCAAAACGCTGCATTACGGAAGACAAAAGGACATTACGCATTTCTTCAAAAAAAGAAAAAAGTTGTTAGTTTATGCAAAGTCGGATACTTGATTTCATTATTCATAAAGCCTTTTCCTGAAGTATGTATAATCAGGTAAATTACTGTATTCCACGTATTCAATAATTTTCCTTTTCGTATAGTTAATGCTCTATGCATTCATAAAGTGCGTATTTTCCCTTTGTGATTAAGGGTATTTGGGCAGCTTATTTTCCGATGTATTCTTAAGTAAACTATACATACAAGTGCAATACAATATTTTCTAAGGAATCCCTCATACTTATTCTTTTTTAATCCCATTCTCGAAAACCCGGCATTTTCACAAACTCGGTCACATTAAGCCAAACACATTTTCGGTATTTTACTTTAACAATGTTTACATTTTAATTTCTGAAATATCCCACGAACTGTTTTGTTGCTTCATAAGGTAGTAGTCCGAAGTGAAGGGTTTAAAAAATAGATTTTTTCTTACATTTTCGGAAGAGAAACACCTTAAAAATGTACCCTAAAATTTTCAGACCGAAATTTCTAATATTTTCAAAGTTATAGTACAAAAAAAGAGAGCGCGCCGAGTGTGTTTGAAAGTGCGTTAACGCACAAGCGGCAGCTGCTCTGACTGTTCCTTCTTTTATTGTCCTTTCGTCCCTATTATTCTAGGATACGCAGATATGCAAATTATAGCAAACCTTTTCGATTGACAAAGACGAAATACAAGAATTTTATACAGTATACAAAACCCTCAGCACTTTTAGTGTTCAGATTCTTGGTGCAAATATCAACAATTGAAAGCGAATAATCAAGAGAGCACTTATGAACACCCAGTAACGTTTGATGAGCAATTTATTAATTTCATAAAACCAGTGTACGAGACTTTAGCATCTAATGGTTTGTTGAAAAGATTTTTTGGGGGGGGGGGGTGAGAAATACCCAGATTAATAATGAAAGTTTCAATCACTGTGTGTGGAATTTCTCTCTCCGAAGCATACTTTTATTGAGAAAAACGTTTGGGAAATTGCTACCTATATGGCTGCTTGCATCTTTAATGAGGGTTTTCTACCTGCTATGAATTTGATTGGCGTCACAATAGGTCAAACAGGCTACGCTGAAACTGTTGACAATGCACGAATTTTGAGGACAGAGAAAACTGCAGAAGCTATCTACGAGTATAAAGAGGCCAGAACGTTACGCAGGGCTCTCAAAGCCGCTGAAAATGATAACTTTGAGGAAACGGAAAGATTTCTCTATGCACCAGGCATAGCTGATTAATGTCAGCATTGTCAAAACTTTGAACGCGTTTTTCTCGAAACCATGTTTTTGAAATTTCGGGAAATCACTGACACAAAACCACTCAACCGATTTGGCAAAAAATTTGATCTGTTATTCTAGACATACATTTAAAACTTTCAATTTTTTTATGTATAAATTAATTTTTTTAAACAATTTATCAACGAAAACGGTTAGATTTTGAGAACCTTTTTTTTCAAAATTCTGCCATTTTTTTTAATATGCATTTTATTGGTTAGTTCATTAAAATAAAGTCTACAGAATAATAATCTCTCTAATTTTTTTTATATTTCAAATGACTACGGAAGGCTATGTGCTTCCTAAAACAGTTCACCTTTTTTTCGAGGACTTTGAAATAAAAAAATTATGAACAAATAATGTAAAATTAAGTAAAAAAAATTCTTTGTACACTTTAAAAAATTAATAAAAACATGTTAAAATTACAAAATGATCGCATTTTATTTTCTTGTTAAAAAAATACACGAAAAAACGTCGAAATTTCGGCCTTCACCCTGGATTACTACCATAAATTGAAATAGTAAAGCTGTTGTTAATTTTATCTTATTGTACACTAAGTTTACAAAAGAATATCTGAAGAGAATCCCATTTGAGAATCACTACAAGCGTTTATCTTATTAAGAGTAAAAAATGTATACTTATTACTTATCCAGAAAAATAATTATTGAATTTTTTTGTACAGAATTAATCATAAAATTGCTTAAAATTCTTTATTTTGCTTTTCATGGCATGAAAAATTGTCTATGCATCTTTAAAACAATAAATGTTATTTTTATTTTAATATGATATTTAGAAATTTTTTTGACAAGTGTAAGTTAGGAAAAAATTGGAATGTCAAATCATAGCTAAATATTTTTTAAAATTAATATTAATACTCGTATTTTTATAACAAAAATATAAAACAAAAAAATTTGCTTTGATTTTCATAATCTAACCTTTTTCTTCGTAGTACAGAAAAAAAAAATTTACAAACTTTTCATTAAAAAAAATGAGCCATTTTTCACACTGTTGTGTGTGTGGACATTTTCCGAGTTTTCTAAAAAAAAACACATATTTATACTCCGCGCGCGCGTTATCTTTACAAACAAACTGTGTATCAAACAACAAACAGTACTTCATTTTTTTTTATTTTGAAAAAAATGTATCTTAAGAAAACAAGTTCCCTTTTCTATTTTTAATTCTTGTTTTCAATTCAGAGATTCTCTGACAAAGCATTACCTTTTTGAAAATACTTTTTCGAAGTCTCAAATTATTTATATTTGCTTTTTTAAAGCTTTTTCTTGATTTCTTCAGAGATTATTCGAATGCAGATTACATATTAATGAAAGTGTATTAAGTGTACAGAAAAACTAAATCATAAAAATTTAATGAAGAAAATGGCATATGTTCTCTCTATATACAAAAAAAAAATTCTTCATAAAGCTGCAATAAATTTATTTGTACATAAGATATATTTAGTAAAAATGGGCCATAAAAAGTTGAATTTAACTGAAGAGGAGCGCCAAGAACGAATTTTGCGAAAGAAAGAACAAATGAGGAAAGTGTGTGAAGGACATAAATTTTTAAAGAAGAAGTTAGTTGAAAATTTGCATCCTGAACTGTTAAAAAAACTTCGGACCAGAATTGAAAACTTAAATCAGAACTACACTGCTGGCCACCGTAAATGCAACACCAAGAAAGACAAGAGATACCACAACAAAATTTATTTTGTAGATAACATGTTGACCAAGTATCAAATGATTAAATTTATAGACTTCTGTGAAGAGTGGTTCCAGCCAGAATCAGTAGCCAGAGTAGCCGCCATTGTTGGAGATCACCGCTGCCACACGCTTCGGCATTGATTCAAAGAGACTTTGGATGTGTTCTTGGGGGTACAGAAGACCAAGCAGCTTCCACACATTGCCAAAGTTGATCTGGTGTGGCAGCTGGGGGTGTAATCTGGGTCAATCGTTGAGCAACCATGAACCACATGTTTTCTATCGGCGAAAGATCCGGAGAGCGAGCCGGCCAGAGAAGCAATTCAATCTAGTGATTGACGAAGAACCTTTGGACAATGCGTGCCACGTGTGGTCGCGCATTATCCTGTTGAAATAGGGCTGTGGCCAAGCCCTGAAGGTAAGGAAGGACAACTGGCTCCAACACCTCGGAGATGTGGCGCTGGCTGCTTAAAGTACAGGCAATGCGTACTAGAGGAGTGCGAGAGTGATATCCAATACCACCCCATACCATAATACCCGGTGTAGGACCAGTGTGGCGGTGCATAACGCAGCTGTTCAGCATCCTCTCTCCACGGTGTCTCCAGACTCGAATCCGACCATCGTGGTGTTGCAAACAGATGCGTGACTCGTCAGTAAAGACAACTTCATTCCATTCTGCTGCCCACATCCTTCTTTCATCGCACTATTGCCGGCGGAGACGTCTGTGGTTCTGCGTCAAGGGTAGACCAAGCAATGGACGTCCTGCCGGCAGACCACTCTGCTGTAAACGGCGTCGAATGGTACGCGCAGACACTGAATGATGCGTTACAGACTCAATGTGCTGTGCTATGGTTCGAGATGTGACTGAGCAATCCGCCACTGTCATGCGCACAATTTGCCTGTCCTCACGTGAAGTGGTTCACTGAGGTGGATGCGATCGACCATGTCGGTCCGTCGTACCCTCCTGCATCCAACGGTCTTATATCCGCATTACAGTTGTTTGGATTCGTCCAACACGACTACCGATTTCCCTGAAAGATAATCCACAATCTCGGTAGGCCACTATCCTTCCTCTGTCGAACTGGGATACTTGATCAAAAGCTGATCGCTGTTTTCTACGAGACATAATTGATCGTTTTTTGAAAAAACCACAAGAAAAACACAATTGCCGAACTTGAAATCGTCGAAATCTCCAAGCCTTAAATAGCGCTTTGAGTTGGCGCCACAGGCGTGCGTGATGTGTGTCTACGCTGAAATTCTAATCATATATTTGCATATCTCCCCTCCGCTAATGCATGTTGTAAATTTCATGTTATTTGCGTGCTTCCTTCAGGGTGTTGCATTTACGGTGGTCAGCAGTGTAAATTACAGTTTTACAATATGAGCAATGAGTATAAACAGTTATATAACTTATACGATGGAGGTTGGTCCACCGTTAGGCGGACAGGCTACACCCCCCCCCCAAAGTCCAAAATAAAAAAAACTTGGGTAGGCCCATAAAAATTTACAGTATAAACCTTACAAATTTCCAGATATTTTTTACGTGATTGTTTTTTGTTATTTAAAGCTTAAGAGATCCGCGATTCACAGTAAAACAAATCTATTAAAATAATTAATACAAATTACAACAAAGCAAGGAAGGAAGACAAAAAATGTCGACACACGAAAACTTAACAGGTGAGTAAAAAAAAAAAAGATGTAAAAATAAAATCGTTTAAATTTTAAATTTTTTTTTAAAAAAAATTTGTGGTCGTATAGTTACAGTTGGATCTCTGTATAACGAAGTCTACTGCATCCGGTAAAAAAAGTTCGTTAGATGGAAAACTCGTTGCATAGAGATTCGTCTTTATAAATTTTCTTTATAAACCACATAAAACAAATTTCAAATTCATAAACACTATATATTTGAAAAAAGTAATTATTCACACCTCTTTATCCACTTCCTGAAGAATTAAATGTTTTTCTTTGATGTTCAAGACGTTTTATCATTTTCGAGCAACAAGAAACGAAGCTACCAGCACGACTGATCAACACTACAAATGAACGGACATTAGTTCAAGGACACGGGGACACGAGACAACTCCACTGAGGGTGAAAGGGAACATCGAAGATGTTACAGTGAACTGGATAATGGGGGTTTAAGGTTGCACTTCTTGGGTGAAACGCCCAGAATTCTATTGCTCTCGGCGAGTTAGGCATCTAATGAAACCAGTTCAAGGTTTATGACCACCATAAAGTGTTTTAAAAGAGAGAATAACTTGAAATATCCAGAAGTTTTTCAAAAATAGGGAGAAAAAAATTTAATCACAAGGGGGAAAAAATCGTTATATAGAAAATGCACTTCGATATTGGGGGGATTATTTTACGAAGAAAATCGTGAAATGTTCTTGGTTCCAGTAAAAAGCAATATAGAGATTCGTAATATGGAGGTTCGACTGTATTTAATTCGTATACATTTACCGGCCACCAAAGAGTTGCTTCAAATAATCGTATAAAAGTTTCGCTGACCACTTTTCAATACTATATATATAATACGGTTCGTGATAACCGTAGTCACTGTGATAAACCCATGGTCAGCAATGTTTGAGTCGAACTGCGTGCACCAGTCCAGATTCTGTAAAGACCCTGATTATGAAGAAGCACCGAGAAGCCACGGGAGCGGAGTGGTCGTGAACTCGGAATCGGTGTTGTCAAGTCGCGGATTCCAGATCTTGGAACTGAAGACCCCCTCCGTGTAGAAAGGTTGATATTCGTAAAATCTGTCGAGGATTAAAGTCCTCATATTTGTACGATGTTGAAGTTCGGAAAGTGGGATGTCGGCTCAGATGCCATTCTCGTCACTTGACCGAGGTTCAGAACTACGAGTTCCATCGTCAATAGCCCTCGCTCTGGTTGAAAGTGTGACGTTGACAATAACTAAATGGACTCGATTGATCTGACGTCATAATCACATGATAGTACGTTCAACAAATACCCACGTGTTTGATTCGACTGAGTATTTTGGCGCTATTTTCCAATTTGCATCTACTTTCATGTAATACTGTAGCGTAGTAAATTGCCATAAGGACTGTAGGACGAAAAGTTTTCTTCGGTTTCCACTGAAGAACCCATATTTATTTAAAAAAATAGATATACAAAACTTTTAGGTCGAACAAACTTCAAACCATCTAACTTTTTATCAGTATGCTCCGATCATTTTGAAGAAGCATGCTTTATATATCAGCCTTTCAGCAACAAAAGGACATCAAAATCAAATTCAATTCCTACAAAATTCTGTTTTTTCTGAGATACCATCTACTCAAAGAATTTTGCAGAGAAGGAATAAATCTTCATCATCATAGAAATTAAAAGATTTTCCAAAAGATATTTCGACCGAAAAGTGAGTACTTTTTAATTATTTCGGTACTTACGTTCTAACACAACAATCGCCAACGTTCAAGATAACTCGCCACGTTGGCGACTCCGATTTCGCACGTGTCTATGCGCTGAAATGGCAATCATGTATTTCCTTTCATATAATGTCGCTGATAGGGGTTGCGATAATACGTAAATACCATGATTTCATTTTTACTATTTTTGTTTTTATTAAATACGGCGACGATATTTAAAGTTTTAAAAACAGTCTGGAATATTTTCTGAGTATTTAGAATTCAAAGAATTTTAATTTTGCAGACATAAAGAAACAGATCAGAAACGATTAGTTGTTACTGTTTACTTGATAATCACGTTACAATCGGCAAACGATCGTAGCGCCCTCTGGGGATGAATCGACCCCATTGAAGAGTTATTGAAACATGTTAGATATATCAGAACTTTAAGTCCTCGTGGTGTGGATAGATGGGTACCGGTGCAGGTTTCGGCCTCGTCATCTGACTGTAGTTCAAAATTAATAAGTGTATCGGTGGATTTTTGTTATGAGACGAAAACACTCGGCTCAAAAAGCTTAAAGTATCCGACAGCATTCGGAACAATGCTTTTTCAAAAGCGTACAAGCGAATATTTTTTTTAATACTTCGTGTCAATTAGATTAGTATAAAATTATTTGAAAAATATTTTTCAATAAAAAATTATTTAAACTCAATATTTTAGCAGAAATTGACATGGAATAGGACCTATTTTCAAAACATTCTCCTTTTATGGAAAATGCTTCTATAATAATATTTTGCCTATATATAGTTCTTTGTACAGAGCTTAAACTAGAATTTTTGTAATATTCGTATATAACTTAGAAGTGGTGATTTATTCATATTTTATGTGCATCAGAGTGGAAAAATTTTACCAAAAAAAACACCGATAATTATTTCAATTGGTAGTAACCCTGTTAAATAATGTGGATTTTTCAAAAACTATAGCTATATATAAGCAAAATATATTATTATAATAGAAACATTTCTATTTTTAAAACAGAATGTTTTGAAGATAGGTAATTTTAAGTTTACTTATCAAAATATTGCATTTAAATAATTTCTCATTGTAATAATATTCTCAAAACAATTTTATATGTGTGTTCTAATCTAAGTGACCAAAATATTAAAAAAAATATTCGTTTATAAGCTTTTCACGATCCCATTTACGAACGTAATATATATAGGATACCTTGTAATCATTAGATTAAGATTCACACATTCTCGTGATAAATCTCGTTTGCTTTTAGCCAATAATGTCGATTAATTATTGGAATCTTTTTTATCGTAAGTTGTTATCAGAATGACTTTTAAGCAGTCGTTTTTCAAATAATTATTTTTTGATAAATTGAGTGCAGATCATGCCCATGATAATTTGAAGTATAGTTCATAATCTGACCTTTAAAGTTTCAACTGCACGCGTGTGAAAGAAAATGTTGTCACTATTTGATGTGCAAATTAAAGTATATGTTCGTTCTAGAGGGATTTTTTTTCACTCGTTTTTCATGACTTAAAAATGAACCATTAAAGCTAGACATTTACAAAACTTTTAAATTTGGATGAAACAAGATATCAATCATTGGCACGGCCAAGTAATTTTAGAGCGTTTTTTTACAAATGAACTAATTTTTATTAACAAAAAGTAGTACTATACTTAAAAAAAAAATTTAATTTTTTTTAAATTTAAAATTTTTTAATTTTAAATATAATTTGGCTCATTTAGGGCACAAATGCGACCAAATGCCGAAAACTCGAGGTCAATCAGTTGCTTATTTGGCTGAGAAAAAGGTACGACAAAATATAGAACGAAGACGAGGACGAAATTTGCGTCCTAATAGCGCTTTTTTACACTACGTGAAAAACGCGCTAAAAAGGGAGAAAAATGCTATATATTACTGATTGTAAAATTTTTATTTAGACGAAATGAAATTTTATGGCAATCGTAAAAAGAAACTTCTATCCATCGATAAATAAAATAATTCAGATGAGTCATAAAAATATAATTATACAAAAATATTTATATAAAATCTACAAAATATTTAGGTCTGTCACCAATAGGCTTCGTGTTGTTTTGTAGTGCGATTGTTGGATAAGTTTTATGTAGTGTTCGGGTTAAAATGATGTTTACACTGGTTTAACTGATTTTCTTATGTGGTCAATTAATTTGATTTGATTTTTTTATTATTGTCGTACTTTGAACCTACACAGGGGCTATTCGCAACGGACCTCGTAGTTTTAAGCCTTGGTCAAGTGATGAGGGTGACATCTGAGTTGGAACCCTCTTCTCTTCACATCGTATCAACATGAGGACCTCCAACTAGTGGCGTAACGGAGAATATTAGGGGTTCCTGCCGAATTTTCGGCCCCAAGTCGGGTCTTACAAAGGAATGCAAAACCATACGTACTTGACGTTAGTCAGGCTTTGCCCCTTCTTAGAATCCTGCCCCCATCGCGATGCGGTGGTTTTGGTGGTGCACAAAACGCCACTGCCTCCATCCTTGTCACATTAAATGTGTAACAATCTATCTGCACAGTGGGTCTGTAGTGGCATCAGTGGCGTAACGTACACCCCGCATCGCGGGGGGGGGGGCACATGTTTCTAGGAGGCCCAAACCCTGACTTATACCAAGTACGTACCGTTGTAAGATCCGGCTTGGAGCCCCCAACCTGATTTTGTAAGGGGGCCCTAGTGAGTGAGAGAATATTAACGTCCCACTGTTCAGCTACGCGAGGGCTTTTGGGGACGGTCCGAGGAATTTTGAACCATGGTCAAGTGACGCGGATGACACCTGAACTGGCACCCCCTCTCCTAACTACCACACCACACCAACGGGAGGACGTTTGAGCTCTAGACAGATTTAACGCGCATCGTGCCCCTACACGGCGGGTCTTCAGTGGTACTGGGATCGAACTCATGACATGCTAGCCACGATCCGATGCCTAGACCACTTGGCTACCGCGGCCACTCAAGGGGGCCCTAATACTCTTCGTTACGCCACTGAGTGGCACCAGAGCTCGAATCCAGGACTCGTAATTGCCACAGTTACGAGTTCGCAACTATGATCACTCGGAGACCGTGGTCACTTATCCGGTCAAAAGTCCGATTTTGTAGTAACTATCCATAACTGACCACAAGTAACTGGACACAAAATACATGCTCATTTCATAAAAATGTTCTTCAATGAGAAAATTACTTATCGGGTGCACAATTATAGATTTTAGAGATATTCTCTATAAAAAAAAGAAGGATTACTCAACCAGTGGCGTAATGTACACCCCCGCATTGTGGGGGGGGGGCAGGATTCTAGGCAGACTTTGCAGGGGGGGGGGTAATGTTCACCGTTATGCCACTGCACTTAACTAACGATATTTATCATACATATAAAGCAAATTTGACGTGTTAATGAACAATAAGCGAAAGCATTTTGAATTCATTAAAAATTTAGTACAATTAACACAAAATGTTGTGAAACGAAGCGATAAAAAGACAAACTCACCTCCAGACAGCAAGAAGAAATGAAGTTTAAAACGAATCATCTCTTTGTCAATTTCCCATTTCTCAGGTTCTTTGTTCGGATCTTTGTCGTTATTCGCCACAGATATTGATTTTCCATTTTCCTTTTCTTCGGATACCATTTTCTCTTGTACGATAAAACCCAAAAGTTTTCAAGAATTCTTAACACTAACTCTTCTGCAGCATTTTTAGAGACAGAGTTGTGAAGGCCAAGGCTGCACTGGAGAAGGATTGAGGAACTTGTGGAGATCTGCGCCGGCGATGTTTCAGTCTGAAAGAACAAAATAAAAAGGATATTTTGGCGGAAGCCAATAAGATTGCTGCCTCCGAAAGATCAGCGGGTTCGCGCAGTTTTTGGCAAGTGCTCAAGCCGCTACCACTTTTGAAGCTACTTGGAGTTAGTTATTTTGTGATAAGTTATAAAGAAAGATATCTATTTTTGATCGACATAATCAAATTGCTTTCAGATGCGTAATTTCGAAGCCAAAATGATATAAAATTTTTTATTCAAATTGCAAAAGCATCAATTATGTCTGAAATCTGTTTTAATTTAAGATCTGTTATCACGCAAATTAATTTTTAATGAAAAAGAAAGGAACTTTTTCATTATAATATTCAGAGAGAGAGAATGATTTTTTTTAACTAATATACCATAGAATTAATTTCGAAATTATTTTAGTTAGCCATTTCTAATTCTTCTAACATCTTGATTTTATTTCAACAGTATTATAAGTCAACAATACGGTAATATGATTTTAAGCACAGATAAACTGTTTTACTAATAAGTTTTGAATAAATTGTATTTAGAAAAGAATTTAATGAATCCGAATTTTAAAATTTATAATTAAAGATTAATTTAAAAAGTAATAAAACTTTCTCATTCTGTAATCATATACAGATCATATTCACATTATTATTTACTTATTACTATGTGCGACATGTAAAAGATCCCTTTGAGAATCAATTTGGATCTGGGAAGAAAAATTGGAATTTGGAATCGGTAAAATTTTATCTTGGCAATATTTAACATCCGCAAGAGTTTGAATTTAGTAAGACACAAACGTCACAATTGGGTAGCGGAAGCCGCCCCTAGATGGTGCCACCAATGAAATAGCTTCCACTCTTCGGGGTTTGCAGCGTCTGAAAATGGCTTAGCTGCCTAAATGCAGCCTATATGAAACAAACTTATTCAAAAGGACGGCCCGAAGGTCTATGAACGATCATAACTTCAGCAATACTGCAATTGCAGTGGTAATCGAGCGTTTATGGTCACGAACTCGAGGCCTGAGTTGCTGTTGTGGAGTCATTGGTTCAAGTCCTGATGTCTGCATAGCGAAGTGTAGCGGAATCGATACATGATAAATCTATCAAGGTTCGATCCTCGTGTTGGCGTGGTTTGGAAATTTTGAGAGTGAGGTGTCGAACTCGTCACTTGACGGTGTTTATAGATTTATGGTCAGTTGCTTTTGTCTTGCTACTAAGTGTGACGCTAATTAACAATCAATTAAAACTCACACACATATGGCTTCAAGTCTTATTTAAATTGAATTAAGTTATTGGAATCGTTTTCCTGTAAAGTACCCGGATAAGAAAATCCAAGAATCCATTAGTATACATCAAGTGAGATACACTCTTAAAGATCCGTTTTTATTTTATGAAATATACACCAGTGCTTCACAAACTTGCATCATTTCCAACCCAGGTTTAATCATTATTTTCCTTGAGCCCCCCCCCTCCCTCCATACAATAACAAAGTATGGAATTCAATAATATTCTTCGAAGCTAAAGCTACAATACGATTTTAATTATTAAACATACAAATAATTAAGATAAGTAATAAATTTTGTATATGAAAAGCCCATGGGAGTCTCACTAGAAATTATTAAACTTGTTCTTAGCTTAGTATTGATAAATTATCAAATACATTTGAGCAGTAATGATACACATTCATAGAATATTACAGTAGAACGTCGTTTATCCGAATCAATTGGGACTGGACACCGTTCGGATACGCGATTGTTCGGATAATGGAAAACCGAATACAATCCATGCAGTATATGATACTGAACACTATACAAATATTGAAAATCATCCCATGCGGAAAACGTGCTTGAAGAGAAAGCAAAATAGGTGCACAATGTCGCAAACGTCGATTGTAGAAAATAATCACTTATTTTTCGCAGTACCATTGTACACCTTCGTTTTTTTTCACTGCAAGGTCTCTGATTCTCTTCAGCAGCAGTAGTTGAATAGGAGAGCACTCTGATTGTTCTTTGTACCAATCCATGGCTGTCCCTAACGCAGAAACGCGTCAGAATTTGATGGACCCTTGCTACTTTCGTTGTTGTTGTCCTCGTCTTCAGCCGTTTCATCGTAGACAGGGTCGGATTCTTCTAGCACGGAAGTCACAATCTCGACATTATTTAGCATTTGAAATCCACAGTCTTCTGCATCGTATGCCCCCCATCCAGGTTTCTACATCCACAAAACTCAACAAAAAAGCACGTATACACCCCCTCCCTTGGAAACAAACTGACCTAAAATACCGCACAGATGTTTACCAAATCACACAACTGAAATTCCCCAAAAATCCCTGACCTTGGGGTTTTACGTCACTTTTGGCCTCACACGAAACAACTGTTGAGCATTGCACTGTTCGAAAACGTATCCGGACTTTGGTTTGGATATTTGACGCTCCGGATAATAAACGTTCGGATAAACGACGTTCCACTGTATATCCTTGTACATGTGTATTATTTTTTATTTTCCATAATGTATTTTGTTTTACTTCCTTTCAGTAAATTAATAATTTTTTAAAATAATCTTTTATTTTTGATATTCTCGCCCCCCAACATAAGGTTATCACGCCCTCCAAAAAGGCGTGTCCCACAGTTTGAGAAGCGCTGACATACACACAAAAGATCTCCATTATAAAGATTGAATTTGGTGCGCGTGAGTGTTTATATGCACTGTAGAGTGCACTATAAAGCAACACGAAGGCTATTGGAGGAGGACCGCGTAATTTTTGGCCACGGTCAAGTAACGAGGAGGACGCCTGAGCTGGCTTCCCTCTCTCCTAACTTCTACGATTCATTTAACGTGTATCAGCCCCTTTATGCGGTGGGTCACAAGTGGCATATGGTTTCGAACCTGTGAGTCGACAACGCCGGTCAGGCGCTCCTGATCATGACCAAAAGGCTACCACTGCCACTGAATTTTGTTTTGCAGAAAAGCTTTATTTGAAAAGAAATTGAACCCTGAATATTCAAAAAAGATACGAGGCCACGGTAACCTAGTGGTCAAGGTAACGGACTCGTGGCTGGCGTGTTATGAGTTCAAGCCGAGTACCAATGAAACACGCCGTGTATGGAAGCGATGCACGTTAAATCTGCCGAGAGCTCAAACGTCCTCCCGTTGGTGTGATGAGGTAGCTAGGAGAGGGGGTGCCAGCTCAGGTGTCACCCGCGTCACTTGACCATGGTTCAAAATGACGAGGTCCATCACCAATAGCCCTCGTGTAGCTGAACAGTGCGACGTTAATATTCACTCACTCAAAAAGGATACAGTTGGACCTTTAAACGAATAAATTGTGTTTGAAAAAATGGTGAATGTGGTTCCATTCCATTTATCAAAATATTATTTACAAACTGTAAAACTTTCAAAAATATTATCAAATTTAGATAATCTGTATCAGTAACGAATACTAGGAATAAACAGAGTAGTAAAAAAATGCTGCTTATCAAGATTGGTTACTTGAATGTCTTAGATTACAGCTGGAGAGATAAAATAGCTCGTATGAGCTTATGACATCTTTTGCCTTCAGTAAGAATTCCATGCTGCATTGTTTTTGCTGATGTTATTCGAATATTTTTTAAGTTTCCGAAATAATTTAAATTAGTACAAAGGAAAACACTTTCAAATTTCTTCAATTCTATTTTGGAGGTCGTGGTGAGTGAATATTAACGTCGCACTGTTCAGCTACTCATGGGCTTTTGGCAACGGACTTCGTCATTTTGAACCATGGTCAATTGACGAGGACGACACCCGAGCTGGCACCCCTTTCTCCTAACTACCACACCAACGGACCGAGGTCGTGGTTTTCCAGTCGTTAAGGTCATGGACACGTGGCTGGCGTGTTATGAGTTCGAGCCTAGTGCCGCTGAAGACCCGCCGTGTAGGGGGCGATGCACGCTAAATCTGTCGGGGCTCATAATCCTCCCATTGGTGTCATGCGGAAGTTAGGTGAGGAGGTGCCAGCTCAGGTGTCGTCCTCGTCTCTTGGCAATGGTTCAAAATGACGATGTCCGTCGCCAAAAGCCCTTGTGTACCTGAACAGGGCGACGTTAAGATTCACTCACTCAATTCTATTTTCCAAGACATATTTGAATAAAGCATTTCTTCTTCCTATACAAAGTTATTCTAAGATCAGTAATCTTTTACGATTTCTAAATAAAGAAATGTTCCATTGTTTTCTTAAATATATACAAAAATTGCCTAATCCAGGGGTGGGCAACTATTTTATCTCGATGGATCTATTGTAGAATGAGTGTGTGAGAGAGAATATTAATGTCACGCTGTTCAGCTACACGAGGGCTTTTGCCGACGGACCTCGTAATTTTGAACCATGATCAGGTGTCAATCCCTCCACAGGGTCTGTTTTTAGTGGCCTCAGGACTCAAACCCGCGACTCCACAATACCGGCCTCGAGTTCGTGATCACGACCACTAGGTTACCACGGCTACAAAATATTTACCTACTTTGGATGGTAATGCTAACTCGTAGAATAATTGCAACAGTAAAAATTTTTATGTACATAATGCTTATTTTAACCCTTTACTAAATACTCAAAATCTTTTACTCCGTCATGCTTTAAATATTTATATGAACATAAAAAAACAAGTTCCCATCTCCTAAGAAAATAACTTATTTAAATCTAGAAGTCATGACTTCATAAAAAGAGGAAAAACTAAAAAAGTTGGATAATTATTCAGCTTAGGATATAGAATTAGCTTACAATCGTATCTCATTAAAATAGTTGTTACGTGTATTTTCCAATGCAACTTTAAAAAAAATGGTATTGAAATTTTTATACATGAAGCATTTTATGTATAGAAAGTTTTTAAAAAAATGCTTAAAAACAGCTAGTATAGTTATATTAAAAATAAAGCTTTAAAAAATTAGTAAATACTTTCACTTTTCTATTTTTTGCTTTAGACATGTATTTCAAAAAAGAACATTTAAAAAAATTACCTAAGCTTGGGAAATTGATAACATCACACAATTGTAGGAGAGTTTTGGCGTGAAGAGAAAGTTGAAATTGCTAGATTGATTGTGATTATTAATGTGGTACTTCGAAGCAATACAAAGAAGACGCGGTAGCTTAGTGTCCATGGTAACGGGTTCGAGTCTAGTGACACTATAGACCCATCATATAGAGAGGCTGATGCACGTTAAAGCAATCGAGGCGTTTTGTGGAAGTTCGGAGAGAGGGTACTAGATTAATTGTCGCCCTCCTCACTTGACAGTGGTTCAAACTAAAGAGGTGGCCAAAAGCTCTTGCTCGAAAGTACACTGTAAATTAAAATCAAATCAATTTCTAATTTTGAACCGCAGTCAATTTACGAGGATGACACCTGAGCCGGCACCTCACTCTAAAAATTTCCACACATGCCAACGTGAGGACGATAGATATAGGGAGCTGTAAGCTTTAATATGGCAGCAGAGGGTGAAAATGTGAGCGTGAATATTAACGTCGCACTATTTAGCTACACAGGGGTCTTTAACGTTCGTCATTTTGAACCATGATCAAGTGGCGAGCACACCACATCAGCTGGCAACCCTCCCTTCCCTCTCATAACTTCAACACTAACGGGGGAACATTTGAGCCTCAACATATTTAACGGGCATCGGACTCCTTCTGCATGGCGGATCTTCAGCGGTACTAGGCTCGAACTCATGACCTGCCAACCCCGAGTCCGTTACCATGACCACAAGGCTTCCACGGACATACACCGAGAAATATTCATTACATTACAAATATTTATCCATTATTAATCAGAATTCTCCCACAAGTACCAATTTTTAACACTTTTTTACATGCTTCACTTGTAACGGGAACTTCTTTGAGCTCAATTTTTACCCACTTTAAAAAGTCAGATTAATTCGAAATTTTGATTACTTGTCCAGGACCGATGTCAATACAATAATTTAATAATTTTGTACCATTGTCCTGATCTTATTTCCAGATTTGGCGACTAAAAGATTAAGTTACAACTTAGTTCGATTAACTATAAAAGGGTGTTTTTTTTTGGTTATTTAAAACTATATTAATGTGATCTGACATCTTTCCTATTAAATAAGGGCTCAATTCATGCCGCTTTAAGCGAAATTAAGAAAAATAAAACAACTTGGTTCATTGCACTTAGCGGCCTGACTATTCTTAGATAAATATAAGTACTCTAGAGTTCAAAAAGGCAATTATCTTAAATCAGTAATCATAAAAAGAAAAAAGTGCCTTAGTAGAAGAGATCAAATTATCTTTCTTCCTGCGATTACTGTCAATAACATTATGTTAAAAAGCTTCTTAGTAAGAGCTGAGAGATAATGTGCTTAACCTTATAATAATAAATGTAATAACACTTCACTGTAATAAGAGCTGGAAAACTTGTTACAGCAGATTAGAAGTCTCAGTAACTAATCCACTGATGGCCATTAAAATTGCAACACCATAAAGGAAAAAATGCAAAAATGCTATTTTTTATACGTAAACAGTGTGAAATGAAGATAACTTAAGATTATTAAACTTGCAAGCTGTTTGGGGGTTTATAAGGGTGCAAAATGAGAAGAAACAGCTGCCATCCCTAACAGCTAAAACGGTCTTTGCCCGGTTAGGCATGGAGTCGAACTAGGCTTGGATGACAGAAATGGTCAAATCATTCCCTGCTGCTTTATGTCTATGCTAGTGCTTATCAAACTTTCAATATTTGCGACCCAATATTCAACCATAATTTTCATCCCCCCTTCATCCATACAATAACAATGTATTGAATTCAATTATACTATACACTGATTCTAAAGCTACAATACGACTTAAACCTCCTAAGTGCCACCGACGTATATATACGTCTCACTCAGCCAAAGCGTTATTTTCTCCTCTTGTATATATACGTCTTTCCGAAGTACAATCTTTTCTGTGCACTGCTATCCACATAAAATTATTCCGAAAGCTATGGAATGCAATATAAGGACCTTGACAGTGTGTACGGTGGCACTGGGAGCGAATTGCTGAACTTTTAATCGGCAGTTGAGGGATTAGTTATAAACCGAACAAATTATCAAGATAAGTGTTAATTTTCGTGTATAATTTTACATATGGCAAGACCATGGGGTCAATGGTAATTATTAAACTCGTTCTTAATTTAGTATTGTTAATTATCAAATAAACTGTGAATTGATACATTTATAAGTATATTATATCAGTGTAAATGTGTATTTTATTATTTATTATGTCAGAATATATTTTGTTTACTTTCAGTAAATTAGTAATTTTTAAAATAATCTTTTGTTTTAGACTTTTCTATATGCTCACGCTCCTCTAGTAGAGTTATCACGCCCCCCACGGAGGTGCGCCCCACAGTTTGAGAAACGTTAGTCTATGCCACACTTCATCAACCGTATCAGTTGGAGAGGGGGTGATGGACCAGCGTCTCAGCAACCCAATTCTAAATGTTTTCGATAGGGGGCAGATCTGGAGACCATGCAAGCTGGACTAACAGTTGAATACCCTGGGCATTCAGGAAGGTCAGAACATGTAGGCTTGCATTATTTTGTTGGAAGAGTACGTTTTGCATGCCTCGAAGATAGGGCACAACCAATGGACGTAAGATGTCAGAAATGTACCGATCTGCATTCAAATCGAACCGAATTAGAGATGTGTGGGTCGTATACTCAATGACTGCCACATCTCACCAGGAGCAGGGCTGCTATGCCGATATCTTAAACTAGAAGGTAACGATTGATCCCCTCTAAGCTCCCAGGCACGTATACGGCCATCAGAATACAGCACGCAAAACCAGGACTCGTCTGAAAAAACGACTGTGCCACTTTTATATTCAGCTTTATTGTTCGGCGCATCACAGTGACTGTCCTTATGTTTGCTGAATTGTCAAGGAAATTTGAAGTAATGGCCGCCGTGCTGGCAGTTCATGCTGCTGCAAACGTTATCATCCCGTGCGAACGAATACAGGGCGTGCTGCAAACATTCCAATTTCTTGACAAATCGTTCGTGATGTGGCTGTAAGCGTTTGCCCGGCCGACCTCAAAATATGTTTGTCCTCTCGGACGTCAGCTATTGAAAGGCGTTAAAATTCTACATGCCGTTCAGTATGCCCCTCAGAAATCCCCCTGATTCTGTATTCGCATGACAGTGGTTGGATTTCGACCAGTGCGACGGGTATCAAGGAACGATAATCTACACTCTCGATAGGAAACAATCCTGTCTTTATCAAACTCCTACACTTGCTGGAAAGCTTTTCTTATACGAGGCCCATAACACGATATTCTGGGCAAACTCCGTCCTTACAAAACGCAATCTGAATGAGAAATCCCCAACACAACTTTTCTTTTATGCAGTGTTTCAGATGTCGTTTCTCCCTTCTGCATCGTCAAAATGCTTTAAAAAATTATTCATTTGCATGTCCCAACCTCTTTCTTTTATGTGATTTTGATGTTCTACAGATCATTGCTTCTTGGTGTTGCACTTTTAATGCCCAGCAGTATATATTTAAGTATACAAGTATGTAACTTGATTTTACAAACATGGATGGTTTTGTTTCCATAGCGCGAATAAAATTGTGTGAATTTTTTTAAAGCAAAAGTAGAGGATTTTCCAACACAACCTCCTATATAAAAGTACGTCAGGATCTTCCCTCCAGCAAGTAAAGTTTTTAAGCAACCTGGACATACATTTATATATATACATACTGAGAGAGAGGGTGGATTTTTTCTTATGAGTTTGTGTGCCTGAAGGCTCTACGAGGACAGTCCGATAAGTATTTAGCCTACAAATGAAAAAACAAAAATCTTGGAAAAAATGCAATTTATTTTTCAATATAATCTCCTTTTAATTCGATACACTTGACCCAGCGATGCTCCAAATTCTTTAACCCGTCTGAAAAAAAAGTTTTCTCATGTTTGCAAAGTAGGCCTCCGTGGCGGCGATTACTTCCTCATTCGAGTGAAATTTCTGCCCGGCGAGTGACTTTTTCAAGTTGGAAAACAAAAAGAAGTCGCACGGAGCCAAATTCGGAGAATACGGTGGATGGGGCAGCAGTTCGTAGCCCAATTTGATCAATTTAGCCGTGGTGAGTGTGGAGGTGTGAGTCGGTGCATTGTCGTGGTGGAAGAGCACTTTTTCTTCGCCAAATGGCACCGTTTTTTTAATTTTATTATTCGGCGTTGAATCGGCCCAATAATTCGACATAGTACTACCCTGTGACCGTTTTGCCTTCTCCAGGTAGTCAATGTATATCATACCTTGCGAATCCCATCACCTTTCAGCTTGCGAAAACGGTGGCCATCACCTTTCCGGCCGATGAGACAGTCTTCGCCTTCTTCGGAGCAGGTTCACCGGGTAAAGTCCAATGTTTTGACTGTTCCTTGGTCTCTGGTGTGTACCAGTGGATCCATGTTTCGTCGACGGTCACGTAACGACGAAAAGACTCTTTCGGATTGCGCTTAAACAGCGCCCAACACTGCTCTGAAGTGGTCACACGGTTGCGCTTGTTATCCGGAGTGAGCAAACGCTGCACCCATCTTGTCGACATCTTTCTCATACGTAAAATTTCATGTAGGATATGCGCCACGCGGTCTTTTGAGATGCCTGCTACTTCAGCTATCTCGCGCACCTTCAATCGTTGGTCTGCCAAAACGAGATCGTGGGTTTTCGTCACGTTATCTCCGTGGTTGCTGTTTTCGGGGAACCTGGGCGTGGCTTATGAAAAACCGACGTGCGACCACGTTGAAATTCGTTGAACCAATTTTTGACAGTCGCCATCGAAGGAGAAGCGTCCCCCCCCCCCACTGCATCCAAGCGTTCTTTGATTTCACTACGCGATTTCTCTTCCAAAAACAAGAATCGAATCACCAAACGATATTGCTCCTTTTCCACTTTTTTGAAATCAACGGACACGCTTGCTTTCACACGCTCTCAAAACAGAACTACAAGTCCGATACGGCAGAAATTTCGTCAGTAGCCGTCTACAGGAAGGTACTACACTATAGTGTATTTCTCTTGCGATAGTAGCACCATCTGACAGTGAGGCTAAGTACTTATCGGACCGCCCTCGTATATTTTGGTCTCATCTGGATCTTTATTTTAAAAACAAAGTTAAAATTTTTGAGAAGGGATACAATAGGTCTTTGTAGGGAGACCGGGGCAAGATGACGACGTTAACAATTTTTTGTTGTTTATTAATTTATTTTTAAGCGTAGTAAAATCAATTTTACATGAACTGTTAGAGTAGTCCTTTGTGGTATTAAAATATATTACCATTTAATTTTTCAAATAAAAGAAGTAAAGAATAATTTTATTTTTTCATAACCTTAACAAATCGTCATCTTGCCCCAGTAATGGGGCAAGATGACTTTGGCCTTGGGGCAAGATGGCGACACTGAAAAAGGTTGAACATATTTTATCTTTTGAATGTGTTACATGGTTTAACAAATGATAACTGTTTTCTTACATCTTACAATGTATCAAATTAAGCGTAATGCATTGTAACGTAATGTTGAAGTGTTTAGTTGTGTACCTAACAATAGTTACAAATAAAAATGCCATTTTTATAATTGGAACATTCTTCATACCAACACTCTTGGCATTTACAGCACTGGATTCATTCTTCTATTGGGGGTTCCTCTTCACAATCAGGACATCTTATAACACCGTCCTTTGAAGTTGATACAACTGGAATGTTTGGCCTGTATTTTATAGACTTAGGCCTATAGAAACAGTTTGAGTTTTTTTACTCCCTTTTTAGCTTCACGATCTTTATTTTTCTCTTTTTTTAAAAAAAACTTCCTGTTCTTAACTTCATTTACATAATCACGCTTTCTTGGACGGCGAAAGTTGGCTGAATAAAAATATTTTTCCCCAGAAGAGTCCCCAAGGTATTAATATAGTCGCAAATAGATCGTCACAACTTAAAAAAAAAAGATATATGGGGATTTTGTTGTTGTTTTTAGATTTGTTTAGTACATTTTAAGAAAAATATGCCAAAATTAAGAGGAGAAGAAGAAATCATTATTACTAAAATGGGTAAAAATTTACAAAAAAATAATATAAAAAGGCCCATTCTGTACCAAAAGTTTATGAACAAATCTTCAATTCTTTAATTCTGATGTGTTGCTATGTTAGTCATTTTCGAAATGACCTTCAGGATAAGAGATGTTATAATTTTTACAAAAGTTAGAACATTTTATCTTAGTTATTATATTAAATTGCTTAAAATAACAGAGATTATATTCAGATAAAGGACTGCAAATTTAGTAATAGAACAGTGATTGATAAATCTGAAGGTTAAAACAGTACATATACAAAAAATTTCAGTTAATTATTTTCAAAACTTTTTTAGCAATCGCCCCTGTCCCTGTTTGATTTAAAAAAAGAAAATTCAAGTAAAATGCGTTTTAAAGTATGGCATCTTGCTTAAAGTAATGGCATCTGCTTTTACCCAAACACTTGTAGTTTTTGTTCTAGTGAATGGAAAATAATGAACTTGGTATTTTTATAAGGCTAACAATATGGTCTATAAAATAAAATCATGAAAAATTTGGCAATTTTTGGCAAAACTCACAATTTTAGGATGGTCGGATACCTTAATAATGACCCACGTCTGTCACAAAATAATTCAGATTTTAAGGCGACATGGTACGATTTACACAAAAATTTTTAGTTTAAGGAAATTCAGAATTTTTTGGTTGCCTCCATGTGTGTATACAGATTTTGTGCTCAAAATTTCATAAAAAGCTAGCCATTTAATATTTTAAGGAAAAAACTTCAAATTTGTGAATTGGTTTTAAAATGCTACACCTCCTACAAAAATTTACGTACACGCATGAAATTTGATTTACAAGTACGTCAAACTATGCATAACAAAAGTTGGTATGGGTTTTGCGATAACATGATTGGTATTCGTACGATAATTCTTTTTATAAATACTTATTGAAAATTCCTTATAAAATTTATAAATTCTGAGTTCAACCATTTTGAAAAAAATAAGTATTGCTTTGATTCAAAAGTGCATACCAACTTTTGCTACCTGTACTATTAGCAATATGTAAAAAAAATTCAAAGCATTAGGCACAACAGAAAAAAAGGCCTTAGCATTTTAAATGGAGACAAACTAGTTATTTTATCTTTTTGAGATAAGTGGTTTAAAGTTTGGATTTGCAATAAGGATGTGAATAAAAAAGAACGTAAGAACTATCATAATTTTGCCTTTTCTAAGTTTAGAGCTTTCAAATTTTATGAGGTTATAGAAAAGTATATAAAGAATAATTTAAGCTAAAAAAATAAGATTTGATTTTTTGACAGATTTTTGTCAATTGAATCTTAATCAATTCTCATGAAGTGGCTGATTTGTATCCAGGACAAATTGTTCATTCTATTAGTAACCGAATTAGTTTGGTTTCCTGGATTCCACTATTTTATTGCTGGATAGAATATGAATTATGGTGATCTCTTTTGGCTATCATACTAATCAGATTTTATTGGGCAAGAAAGCGAAATATGGGAAATTCATTTTCTCTAACCACTACCAGGCTATTTCCGGCAAAAGAAATTCATCTTCATTGTGACGAATGTGATGCTATTCTCACATAATAATGCAACTTTGAGAGGGAGACTTACGAGAATTTGTATTAATTCCAAATTTCTATTGGACTGCAGAAGTAACTAAAACAGCAAAAATATTTCAACCATTTGACATCCGATGTCCCATTTATGTAGCTTATGTAACTTCTAATATGCTTATCATTCCACATAAAATACTCAATTTACCCGATTCCTGGAAATATTGCAAAAAAGAAAATTTGAAGGTTAGTTCCTTGTTTTTCGTCCAAATTTAAACCTGAAAAAGCACAGTTGTTATACAGGGAATAGAAAATAAGTCAAATCGTGTTCGAAGCTTGTTATTTTTCAAACTATTTATTCTTTTCTTTGTATATCTGAAAAGTTTAGATCGTCTATATAATTCAGAGGTTCCCAAACTTTTTTGCCTCGTAGACCCCTTGCCATGTTTTTCGGTTTGGGGTAGACCCCTGCTTAATTAATATTGAATTTTTGTAAATTTATCAACTTAAATTCTTTTTAACCACTGGTACTTCTACTCCTGATTTAAGAGAATTAAACTTCTGACTGTATTGAAATATGGTGCTTAAAATTTAAAAAGCATATGTTTTAATTAATTAAATTAAAATTAATTAATAAATAAACCTGTTAAATAAACTATTTAAACAACAAACAAACTATTTTAATGGGAGGGATGAATCTCTAGCTCTAGAACGTCAATTTTTCAACATTTGGTATCAATCTTGTGTGTGTCTGGTTTAATTTTAAATCTCCTCTTTTAGTATATATATATATATATATAGTGCCCAGTTTTTTTTTTCTTTCTTTTTTTTTCTTCGAGATTGGCAACCACGCTGAAATTCCTTCAACCAATGAAAAGCAATGAAAAACTTCCTCACAAAATTCCATAAGTTGGGATAAATAACACGTTTGACTTTTTGAAGCCAAAATTGCGGGCATTTTTTTCTAAACTTCAAGATCTTCATTAGTGCTTATTAGTTCCTATTGTAATTTGACATTTTTTTCCAATAAGACTATATGAATTCATTGCCTGCTGTGGTATTGCCACAGTCAAAGCATTCTCAAACCTTGTTTAAAATCTAAATAAAATACATTTAAATGTTGAATGTACGTTAAAACACTCTGATAGATTGTCTGTGACAAATTTAGAGACCTCCAGTATTATACTTTTTTAGCTTAAATCCGGTAAGAAAAGATGAAATGGTTCTTGTTTTAATAAAATCTTTGCTGTCACCTTGAAAATGCAAATTAACCTCATTAAATTTAGTAAATAAATCTGTTAAATTGGTAAAAGTTGGCTTAAACGGGATTATAAATTTTCTTATGAAATTAAAGTCACGATCTAGTTAAACCAGAGCCAGTATCACATAGACCCCCACTTACACCTCATGGACCCACAAATTAATTTATGGTTGACGTAGACCCCTTGGAGGTCATCATAGACCCCTGGGGGTCTATATAGACCACTTTGGGAATCAGTGGTCTAATCGATTCGAACATATCTGTTTTTAACACCCTTTTATAAGCTTCACTTGCATGTAACGGAATCTTGGAACTCAATTTTTACCTACTTTAAAATGAACACATTTCATATCCTGAAGAGAATTGCGACCACTGCAAAATTCTTTAAACCACCTAAATACAGAAGTACAACATGGAGATTCATCATCAAATGCTAATTTCAACCTTTGAAAGCATTCCTCTTGATTTAATCCAGCTTTAATAAAATCATAAAAAATCATAGACGATAATGTTCTCACGTCAACTCCATTTCTGTCTAAAATTTATTCTACGCAAAATAAGTTGAAGTAAGTCAGTAAAAAAAGTCGTCTGCTGTATTAAAATACTTTGTATTTTCAAGTTAAATCGTTAATCTTTTTTTGTAACTTCTCATCTGCGAGTATCTCAAAAATTTCAGAGTTACCCTCGTATAATGCACTTATAAATGTGTCAGTACTACGCAATGTATTTTATTTAACAATACCAAGTTAAGAATAAGTTTTTATAATAATTAGTGACACCATGGGCTTGTCATATATTAAAATTATATGCACAAATTAATAATTATCTTAATAGTTTGTACGGTTTATAATTAATTCCTTAACTGTCAGTTATAAGTTACGCGATTCGCTCCCCAATGCCACCATTTTCCCCGCAGGCGCTCACGTGTGATGTATTGGGAGGAGGGAATAAAAGGAACAAATAAGCAAATCATCTGGGATAAGTAAATCTTCCGCAAACACTGTCTAGGTCCTTTTATTGCATTCCAAAGCCTTCGGAATAATTTTATGGATAGCAGCGCACAGGAAAGATCGTACTTCTAAAAGACGTATATATACGTCCGAGGCAATTATAGCTTTGGATGAGCGAGACGTCTATATTCGCCGGTGACACTTAAAGTCGTATTGTAGCTTTAGCGTCAAAGAATAATATTTTTGAATTGAATACATTGTTATTGAATGGAAGGGGAGCGCAATGAAAATTATGACTGAATATTGGGTAGTAAACACACATTAAACGAGAAGCACACACAATCATTAATCATGAACCATATTACCTAAATCTATGACTTAAAGTTATAACTTTAATAATGCAGTATAAGTCAAAGCTTAATAACCTTAGTAAAATTTGCCTATATTAGGGTTAAAAGAAAGAGAGAGAGAGAGAGAGAGAGAGAGAAAGCCGCTCAGCCAGTATGGTGGTTATGACACTCGGCTTGTAATCGAGTGGGCTCGGGTTCGAATCCCGAAAAAGGCATGGATGTATCTACGGGAATAGAAGTCGGACTTTTTCACCTGAAATGGATTCCCGTCTCGAATAGAAAGCAGCGCACCCCTTCTGTTCCATGCTGGGATCATCGTTTGTAATAAAGTTTATATTCTTCTGTGATTGTATTGTATGTTTTCTGTTCATCTATCTCTCGTCTTTCGAATGTATCCCAGGGTGAAACACACAACAACAAAGGAAGAGAAAATAGTGTATGCATAAAAGTGAGTTTCTAAAGAAATAAAATGCTGAGCAATTAATACTTAAAATACCCTAACCTCTAGTTTCTAAGATCAAATACCATGATGATAACGCTAAACTACCATACTACAAAAGACAGAAAAAACCTAAATATAGAAAAGTTATAAAAGACCAATTATGAACATCAACATATGAAATGTGCCGGCTGGATGGTGTGGTTGGTCTGTCGCTGGTCTTCTGCACCTAAGGTTGCGGGTTCAACCCCGGGCCAAGTAGGTGGATATTTCATGATGTAGAAAATTGACAGCGGCCATGTCGTATAATTAATTATAAGGCATGTAAAAGATCCATAGAGAGTCTGTCTGGCTTAAGTGCTCTCGGCAAAATTAAATCCTAGTACAGGTTCGCATCGTCAGAGCTCAGGTGCCTCCCTCTGTGGAGGAAACTGGGCGTCAAAATTACTTGGGGTGGTTGGTATCCGCCTCTATGTGCCGCACTAAAAAGAGATACCTGCTTCCCAGGGAATATACTAGGTCTGCAATGGCAAAACACCTATCTGCACCCATTATAAATAAAAAAAAACATATGAAATGTATGAATATTACAACCAGATTCCGTCAAAACATGAAAATAGGGCCGCACTTAAAGAAAAATTGTTAGAAATACTTTAAAAACATCTTTAAAATATAACTAAAGAAACATAAAAACCATATGGAAACATAATCTATTTTATACGTGCTATCCGATATATTTCTTTTTTTTTTTTTGCTTTTCAGTAGTGTGAAAAAGAAAATTATCCATAAAGCAGTTAATTTAAAGACAGAGACGTCTTTGTTGCCCATGTTTGGAAGCGATGAATTTGATTTCTTACGTCATAGAAAGTGAATATAATATTTTTTTGTGTTATATATAAAAAAACAGATGTCATATTAGAAATATGATATAACTAAAAAAAAATCTTTCATCCAGAGCAAAAATAGCGCAGACTGAATGGAATTAACAGTTTTGATTGCAGAAACTTGAATTAAAAATTTGCCAGATTGAAAGTTGATTCGGTTTGTGCTTTTAAATATTTTTAAGAAAATATATAAATCTAAGTAATCACAAAATATGCATCTGAATCTTTCTGAAGCAATAGTTTTTTTTTAAAAATAACGCATACATTTGTAAGCCAGCAGGGGTGGTTCTAGGGCCGGACAAACCGGACCCATGTCCGGAGCAGCAAATTTTATGGGTGGCATTTGAACCGAATTTAAAAAATACTTTTTTTTTTTTTTTTTTTTGAAAAAATTTGGATGAAATAATTTTCTAAAATATTATTATTTACAGTTTGGAAACATGGAGCGTAATTATTTTGTTTCAGACAATTGAAAAGCCGACCATTGCTAGTAAAATTTGTATAACGATTATATTTCTTTAAAAAATGAAAATTGTACTACGTGATGATTTTTCTTTGCATCCGACTTCAGGATACAGGTAGATTCTGTACTTTTTGTATTCCCGGGAATGGCATGGGGCTTTAATAATCCATGAAGTAGTTATTTTTTACTGGACTGGGGATTTCAACCTCGGCTTTAAATTTTAGCTGACCCTACTGTCGCAATTTGCGATCGGATGTAGGAATTTTCGCTACCCCAGTAGTGAGGTAATCGCGTAATAAGAGAAAAGTAACACCCACAAAGATTCAATGAGATTTTTTTCAGCTTGTCATAAGAAAGAGTAAATCCTTGAAATTTTTTGGACAAATCAGTTCCTGTCTATCGAACATCTTCAACTAAAAGTATTTAGTTTTTAAAGGAATTGCATTTCGTAACCTACCAGCACGATCAATCTGATCAAAGTTCCGAGATCTTGATTTATGTGGATAACCTGTGAGTACTATTACTTAAAACTATTTTTTTTAATATTGTTACGTAGATCGGGGTTCGAGGATTTTATGCAAAATCAGTCGTAAATAACAAAGCAATTCTTTAAGAGCGATGAGTATTTGTTGTCGAAAATCAATCCTTGAAATACAGGATTCAGCAGCAAAAATCACAGAATAAGTAACAGAAGGATTCCACACCTTCAACAGCACTCAGACACAATAAACAGTGTCTAAAATACACGTATGTAAAGGACTATTCACAAGCACAGCCGAGCTGATCGCTAATCAAACCAATGCTCACTACTCGTTGGTTGAAATCAGACTGACTGTTGCGGCGAGTATCTCTCTATTTATATCCGGGGCCGAAACTTCTGGAAAGATGCGCTCGCGTCACAGATCGTGAAATTAGTGGATTTCTCTACTAATTTCTAGAAAAATCCAGAGGGTCCCGAACTCGCCAACATGTTCTCCAATGTTGCCAACTTTGTCGCCAAAAATGATGCCAACTTGGCCCTATCGCCAATATTTCGCCAAGTTCCCATTGAATCACCATTATAACGTAAGGGACGGCGTTGCTTGTGAATATTACAATTTTACATGAAATAAATATAACATAGAGGAATATAAAGGCATTGCACATCCAAATACAAATTATTTACATTATTTTATACAAAATTCGTAACAATATGTTTCGGATACTTGTCTTTATTATGAGCGATTTGAATTAGAAATTTGAAGAAGGGAATGAGCCACCAAACTGCTTGGGGGAGATTATTTTTAAGCAATCTCGCAACTTTTTTTTTTATTCAGTATTTTTCATAATCAAACATTCGTGTGAGATTCTTACATTACTATTTACTTATATTTATATATATACGTAACAATGATATTGCAATGCCATAAACAAGAAATTGGTTATACAAATAAAATCTCTTAAATACAATATAATTAATATTTATAACGTACGTAATCCTTACTTCAGCAGTAAATAAATGTATTAATATTTATTTCTCAGTAGCAACATTTTTTTTTTTTTACAGAAATAATTGATTTAGTTTTGACTGATGAAATTTCAAACACATGCGAGTCAGTAAAGTGACATAAATTTTAAATGTGAATGTTTTTTTGTCGAGATTTTTAATTGTAATTTTTTTTTTCTATTTCGTTAACAATTTTTGCCTATTGTCCTTAAAGAGATCAATTTCCTTAAAAAAAAATCATAACTTTTAATTTGGGAAAAGATTTTTTTCTCTGTGTATATCAGGGGCGGCCAACCTTTTTGGGAAAAGTGCCACTATCTGATGAAAAAAAGCTATGCGTGCCACTTCCAACTTCTCGAACAAGCAAAAAATATGAAAAGGTGAAGAAATGTTACTTATAGACACATTAAGAAATTTTTAAGCAAATAGAAAAACGTTTTTTAGGCAATTCTACACTCAAGAGCCAAAACATTATGACCACCCTTACATTTTGCAATGAACTCGCCTGGATGACGTGGAAGGCACGTGTTCAGGTGGAAGTGGTATTTAACTGCTGCTGAAGAGTCTAAAGAATCATTCTTTCACTTACTTCTGTGTGTGATGGGAAAGGCTGCGGATCTGAGCGACTTTGAAAGAGGGCAGATTGTAATGGCTCGAAGGCTCGGAACAAGTATTTCCGAAACTGCACGACTCGTGGGTTGTTCGCGATCTACAGTTGTTAGTGCTTATGCAAAGTGGATGAATGACGGTGAAACCAGCAGTAAACGACATGGTGTTGGACGTCCACACGCTATCAAAGAAAAAGGTCGTCGGAGATTGCCTCGCATGGTGAAGAAAAGCCGGAGCCAAACAGCGTCAAGCGTCATCGCCAACTGCGCCTGCGCTGGGCCCGGGAACATCGCAACTGGTCCATGGATAAGTGGGAGAGAGTTGCCTAGTCAGATGAATCATGGTTTGTCATTCATTTACGCCGATGGCCGTGTCAAGATACGCCATCTTCCAGGCGAACAGTTGCTCCCTCAATGTACAGTAGGACATACACAGGCCGGTGGTGGCGGTATTATGCTTTGGGAAACGTTCTCCTGGGAGTCTCAAGGACCCGTGTTTGTGGTAGAGAAGACCATGAATACTACAGGGTATCTGAACATCATTTTGGACCAGTTGCACCCTTACATGGCCTCTGTTTTTCCAGCCGGAAATGGAATGTTCCAACAGGAACAACGCCCCGTGTCACAGGGCTAAAATTGTGTTGGAGTGGTTCCAGGAACATGATGCTGAATTTCAGTTAATGTCCTGGCCGCCTAACTCACCGGATCTCAATCCGATAGAATACATTTGGGATATCATGGAACGGCAGCTCAGAGTTCAAGGACCACCAATTCGCAATATCTCGGATTTGCGTGACCCTTGCTTAAACATCTGGTACAATCTGTCTCCGGGCATCTACCAAGGACTTGTGGCATCCATGCCAAGGCGGGTTGAAGCTGTGTTGCGCGCCAAAGGTGGGCCAACTCGTTATTGACAGGTGGTCATAATGTTTTGGCTCTTGAGTGTAAGTAGTGGAAATTTAAAAATAGTATAATAAGTAAGAGAAAATAAAAACTTCGGTTTTTTGGGTAGTAAATTTTTTACAGGTTCAGAATCAGTTAGGTTAGATATAAAAAATGAGTAAACACAGTGTTGGTGCCAGTTGGCGAGAATTCCTTGTATAGAATTCGCTCCGAGCCAACTGTTGTAACCTTGTATTCAGTTCGAAAAGTATAGCGAACCCATATATGGTTGGGATCCGTTTTCGCTCATTAAAATTTTGTTATAAAACTTACAGTCCATTAATTTATACCGGCAACACACAGTTAATTCTAAATAATAAATCATTAAACATTAAATTTGTAGTTTTTTCCCCCCTTAAGTAATTTAAATTATCTTGAAAATGTTTACAAAATTAGGTTATCTTATGGGCAAATCAGTTAATTTTGAGCGGCATTTGGATTTTATTATGTTCATAACAGAAAACAAAACCTGTCGATTCAAACCTACAATATCTCACAGCAAAATCACATAAGTTTAAAAAGTTATTTGTTGATACAAATTTCCACCACTAGAAATTAAATAAAAAAATTTCTCACATATTTACTTTTCTGTGTAGTATGGTGCCGTAGACCAATAATTTCGATTTGGATTTCAGTTAGGTAATAATTAACGTCTAACAGAGAAATTGAAAAAACAAAGCATCAGTAAATATTAACGTCGCACTTGTTCAGCTATACGAGGGCTTTTGGCGACGGACCGCGTAATTTTGAACCATGGTCAAGTGACGTGGACGACACCTGAGCTGGCACCCCCTCTCCTAGCTACCACACCACACCAACAGGAGGACGTTTGAGCTCTCGACAGATTTAACGTGCATTGCTCCCCTACACGGCGGGTCTTCAGTGGTACTGGGCTCGAACTCATGACACGCTAGCCATGATCCGATACCTTGACCACTTGGCTACCACGGCCACAAAAACATCAGTCAAGTGATCAGTATCTTTTTTTTTTATCATCTTAAAATTCACCAGACCTAACACTGAATGAATCTTGCTAAAAATAGATATTAAATTTTTAAATCTATCATAACTTGAAACATTATTAATTTTAATAGATAATTCCTGCAATAATGTGAAATGGGTGAATATTTCTCCTCCAAAATGAAGACAAAAAGAGCAAAAGTTTTTTATTCAAAGAGGATATATGGCCAATTAAGGTAGAAAAAATACAATCTTTTCTCTGTAATCTTAAATTTAAATGTCCTATAATATCAGTAAGAAAAGCTAAATACAACAAATAATTTTCCTTCTTGAGTAGATAGTTCTCATTAGGCAGTTCCTTGTTTTCTTACAAATATTTTAAAAAACCCTGCATAAAATTGTAAAATCTCGGGTTTCCCTTTGCGAAGCCAGCCCTAATAACAATGAAGAAGAATTCTGTGCATGACAACCTTTTATTGTAATTCAATTAATTGTATTTAAAATAAATTTTGAAGATTTTTCTGGTTCAACAACCACGTTTTGATAAAATTGTAAGAAAATATGTCATTTATTATTATTTTTCAGATTTAAAAAAAAATACAATGAGCCTTCGCGTGCCACTGTCACAACTCCGCCATGCCACATTGTGGCACGCGTGCAGCGGGTTGTCCACCCCTGGTGTATATGATAAAGTTGAAAATAAAATATCAAGGTGGTAACAGCATCTGCAAATAGTGTGACATATTTATTTATTGTAAACTAAGTAAATTCCTTTTTATTCGAATTTGCAATAATTTCTTTCTTCAGAATAATTGTTTATTTCTTCGAAATACTTCTTTCTGCAGATTTCGTTACCAATTACATTTGAAAATTATTTATCAAAACATTTAAGTAATTTCAATTGAGTACATAGGTAGATTTTAAAATTTCTGTCTGCTTCACAAAATTATACTAATTTTGCAGAGAGCATGGATGAAAATATATTTGATACACTATTTTAAATCGTTTTCAGTTTTATCAATAGTTACATGGCATACATTTTTAATTTTTAATACAAATATAAACGTTTAAAAATCTGAAAATTTATGAGTTGAAGCTAAATCGAAAATTGAAGAAAAAATCAATATTTTCCTTATTTTATATAACAAGGAGTATATACAATAAAATTTTATATATTTCTTGTTTTTAAATTTTTTGAAATTTATGATGTATTCCCGGGAAGGAAAAAAACCTGGAAATCAGAAACCCTAATTAATACGTTAAGGGTGACAAATGCGCACAAAACAGAATATTTCGTTTAGAGCAGCGTTCGGCAAATTGCAATTCTTCAAAATTCTGCTTTATATACAATTAAAAGTTATGTCAGCTAAAAAGTTATTATTTACCTTTCAAATTTATAAATATCTCTTGTGAAAAAAAAACCTCGTATTTACATGCACATTTAAATTTGACTGGCTTACTGATAGAATTTATTGTTAAATATATATTTGAATAAATTCTATCAGTAATCTTTTTTGCGATTTCCAGTTATATATTTGTATTTAATATTGAGATTCTGGTACTTCATTTAATGTTTCTTATTTTCTGTTGTTTCCTTCCAGTTGAAAGATAAACTGGGAAAAGACTTCCAAATTTAAAGTTCAAAAAAATGCACTTATTTTCTTCATCATCATTTTTTATTAGGTTATATACTGTTGGCCACCGTAAATGCAACACCCTGAAGGAAGCACGCAAATAACATGAAATGTACAACATGCATTAGCGGAGGTGAGATATGCAAATGATTAGAATTTCAGCTCAGACACACATCATGCACGCTTGTGGCGCCACCTCAAAGCGCTATTTAAGGCTTCGAGATTTCGACGATTTCAAGTTCGGCAATTGTGTTTTTCTTGTGGTTTTTTCAAAAAACGATCAGTTATGTCTCGTAGAAAACAGCGATCAGTTTTTGATTAAGTATCCGAGTTCGACAGAGGAAGAATAGTGGCCCCTACCGAGATTGTGGATTATCTTTCAGGGAAATCAGTAGTCGTGTTGGACGAAACCAAACAACTGTAATGCGGATATGTGACCGTTGGATGCAGAAAGGTACGACGGACCGATGTAGTCGATCGCATCCACCTCAGTGCACCACTTCATGTGAGAACAGGCAAATTGTGCACATGGCAGTGACGGATCGCTCAGTCACATCACGAACCATAGAACAGCACATTGAGTCTGTAACGCATCATTCAGTGTCTGCGCGTACCATTCGACGCCGTTTACACCAGAGTGGTCTGTCCGCAAGATGTCCATTGCTTGATCTACCCTTGACGCAGAACCACAGACGTCTCCGCCGCCAATGGTGCGATGAAAGAAGGATGTGTGCGGCAGAGGGGAATGAAGTTGTCTTTACTGACGAGTCACGCATCTGTCTGCAACACCACGATGGTCAGATTCGAGTCTGGAGACACCGTGGAGAGAGGATGCTGTACAGCTGCGTTATGCACCGCCACACTGGTCCTGCACCGGGTATTATGGTATGGGGTGGTATTGGATATCACTCTCGCACTCCTCTAGTACGCATTGCCGGTACTTTAAACAGCCAGCGCTACATCTCCGAGGTGTTGGAGCCAGATGTCCTTCCTTATCTTCAAGGCTTGGTCATAGCCATATTTCAACAGGATAATGCGTGACCACACGTGGCACGGATTGTCCAAAGGTTCTTCGTCAATCACCAGATTGAATTGCTTCCCTGGCCGGCTCGCTCTCCAGATCTTTCACCGATAGAAAACATGTGGTCCATGGTTGCTCAATGATTGACCCAGATTACAACCCCAGCTGCCACTCCAGATCAACTTTGGCAACGTGTGGAAGCTGCTTGGTCTTCTGTACCCCAAGAACACATCCAAAGTCTCTTTGAATCAATGCCGAGGCGTTTGTCAGCGTTTATCTTCAACAATGGCGGCTACTCTGGCTACTGATTCTGGCAGGAACCACACTTCACAAAAGTCTATAAATTTAATCATTTGATACTTGTTCAACATGTTATCTACAAAATAAATTTTGTTGTGCTATCAGTTGTCTTTCTTGGTGTTGCATTTACGGTGGCCAGCAGTGTATTATTAAAATATGTAATGGGCAGAACTTTAAAACGACTAAGTGCAACTCGCTTGGAAAGCCGAATAGAGGCTATTAAACCCTTAAAGTATTAACTATGAGGTATTTATGATACTCTATTTAGTGTTTATAATAATGCTGAAATTAGCAACTCTATAAGAGATGGGGCCTCTGGATTACTAAATTCTATTGAACAATTCAAGATCCATCATTATTTGGTATAAAAACTCAAATTGCATAATCCAATAAGCAAGCTATTGCAAACAAAAGATTACGATCTACCATCTGCTATGGAACTCTTCTGAAATTGCAAAGATTTTTTTAATGATCTTCGATCGGATGTGTCTTGATGAAATGCTCTGTGATGCGAAAGAACTGGCCGACGAGATTGATATCCTTGCTAATTTTGAGGTGACGCAGTCACGTCACAGAATTCGACGCAAAAATGTTAATTTGACTACAAAGCACGAGATGATCCGGTGGAAGATCCTAAATTAAAGTGCAAGATAGGGTTGTTTTATTTATTTTTTTTTACAATTAACCAAGCAATTAATGCCTTGAAATTCAGATTCAATTTAATGAGTACCTATATAGTAATTGTTTTCAATTTTTATACAATGTATATGATTTAAAAGATGTCCCTAAATAATTTAATAATTAAAAATTATAAGAATTTAGAAATGATGTTGATAGATGGAGAATCAGCAGATATAAACGCGTCTGATTTAGTAAATGAGATATATGAGCTTTATTATGCAAAAAAAGAAAGCCCAATAAAAATTCTAAAATTTATTTTAGTTTTAGAATTTGCGCCAAATCTTGCTATTGCATTATTTTAAGGAGTTTACTTTCTTTGCCAATAAGTGTCGCAAGCTGAGAGAGGAATTTTTCAAAATTAAAATTAACTAAAAATTTCTTACGGTCCACAACTTTTCAAGATGGATTAAATGGTTTTGCTACATTGACTATCAAACATGAAATAGCCCAAAAAGTTGATTAAAAAGAATTTATCAGAAGGTTTTCAGAGTTAAAGGTCAGAAAATAACACTTCCAATTTTTTTTGTTTATTTTGTTATTTGTTTTATTTTTATGTTTTAGTTTTTAATAAATATTTATGTATATACTGTTATGTTGCCTTTTCCCATTGCAAGAACTATTCAAGTTTTATAGGCGTGTATATGAACAATTTATATATTTTTTATAATAATACTTTTTTTTACTTTGTGGAGAGGGGCGGCAAAACTGATAGAGCCGAGAGATACAGAGAGCCCAATATAGTCATTGATCAAGGCTTCCCAAATAAGGGGCTAGGGCATATATTTCGATTTAGCGAGAAAATCCTGTTAAGAAAATAAATTTCATAATTCTAGAGGGGGGAAATAAAAGAGGAAGACAGAAAACACAAGGATTCATAAAGTAGAAAAATAGTCGAAGGTTTTGGGAGTCAACCGATGGAAGAATAAAGCCTCGCGCGATTGGATCAAGATGGTGTAAGCTGACGGAGACAGCTTTGGTCGGTAACCAGCTGTAGTGTATGGAAATAACTAAGCGATTGCAATATTTACCCATATCTCTATCTACAATGTGGATCAAAATGCAATTGAATTGACCAATTTTTTTTTAAATTTTTGGCCAAAACAAGATTTTAAAATTTGTTTTCTATACAAATAAATAAAATTGAAGTGTCTGTTTGTAATTTCAAATTAGCAGCTTTTACTTAATGCACTAAAAGTATATACGGTACTCATAACAAAAAAACCAATTTTTAAAATTTTTGTCTGTCTGTCTGTCTGTCTGTCTGTCTGTCTGTCTGTCTGTCTGTCTGTCTGTCTGTCTGTCTGTCTGTCTGTCTGTCTGTCTGTTTGTTCCGGCTAATCTCGGAAACGGCTGGTGCGATTTTAAAAATTCTTTCACTAATGGAAAGCTACATTAACGGGGAGTAACATAGGCTATATTTTATTCCCGTATTCTTACGGGAACGGAAACTATACGGATGAACGTGAAACTGAAGGCTAAGATGAACGCCAAATTGAACGCCAAGCTGAGCTAATGAAGTCGTTGTTTTGGTTACTGGCGACCGATGCTCTTCATGAGACATAATAGTGTTACGCGCACATGATAATACGCTGTCACGTGCCATATTTTTTTTTTATGATAGTTATCTCATTGTTCAGTTAAGTAGAGCATCGGCTGTTTCGTATGCACTTTTAAAAATAATAAATCAAGGCTTCATAAGCAAAAAGCAATGCAAGAAACAAAAAATTGATAAGTTTTACGGTTAGTTTTAATCCTTTCTTTTTTTTTATTTACATTTTTAGTCACATTTAAACAATAGTTATTATTTGCTTAATATTTATATTGTAATCGAAGAATAATGTTTTTCAAGGTATCTTTCATTTTTCTACCTCTCTGCTTTTCTTAATTCAAATTGTTCTTAATTTCTTAATTGTGAGTTTTTCTTTAATGTGGCGTTGTGGGCCTCAAGTTGCGTTATAGATAATTATCCCCATTTTTAAACTATTAGACGTACAGTCTTGAAATTTGATAAGCAGATTCCTTTCGTTAAGTAGAGAACCGCTACAAAATGGGTTTCGCGAATATGAACTACCAAGTTTAATTTCGGGAGATTAAGAGGCGTAATTGATAAATATTTCCATTTTAAACTATTTGATCATCCTGCTTGAAAATTGGTAGGCATGTTCCTTTCATGGAATAGAGTTCCTCTAACAAAGAGTAAAACGAAAATTGACCCCCAAGGAGGGTTGCGAGGGGTCAAGAGGAGTTACAGAAAAAAATTCCTGTTTTTAATTGTTAGACCCATATACTTGAAATTTGTTAAGCATGTTTCTTTTGTTGAATAGGGAACCACTAAGAATGTATTTTAAGCAAATCAAGTTCTTGGGGGGGGGGGGTGCAGGGGATTACTGGGACGTATTGACAAAAAAAAATTACTTTTTTCGAGCTACAAGGACTATAATAATGAAAGTTGGTTTGCATTTTTCTTTTGTTGAGTTGAAATCCGCTAAGAGCGGTTATTTTGAAAAACGGCTCTCAACGGGATTACGGGGATATTGGTAGTAAACCTTTTTTTTTTCTGTTAGATTTAGACTTGAAATTTGGCTTGCATGTTCAATTTACGGAGTAGAGATCCACCGAAAATTGGTTTTGCGGGAATCCACTTGGTTTTTGAGTTACGAAAGAGCAAACATCATTCTATGCTTCAATTTTAGAGATTTTTAGAAAACACAGATGAGTTCTGCCCTTTTTTTTTATCAACAGGCGACAGTTACAGGTATAAGTATATTTTCAATACAATCGAATTCTTAATGCAGGACTTAGATATCAATAATATATACATATATATAAGCAGTAAAAATTATAAAACATCATGAAATTCCAGCGAAGCGGGCGGGTAATAGCTAGTATTAAATAAAATAAGTTGTTGACGATTTTTTTAAATAAGTGGGAGTTAAGAGAATTAAGAAAAAGGGATGCGTCGCGTTGTTAGTAGCTTTATTTTCATTACCATAGTTGTTGTAATCTGTGTTGTGTGTGAATTGCAATAAGTATTCTGTCTCTAAACAATGGCTTCGGTGCTTATAACAGACACTTCAATAATGGAATTATTACAGTTGGCAACAGAGCAAAATAATGGATGACTCGCAACAATAGAATCGTTGTTTGTTAGGGAAAGAAAATTTCATTTTAATTTATTGAGTGATTGAGATTTAGGTATTTCGAAAGTAAAAATCTTAAATATATCCTTTTTACTGAAAAAACAGTGATATTAATCATTCCTGAAATTTTGAGACAAATGGAATCGCAGAGCAGGAGAGCTCATTGGCGCCTTTTTGATTATTTAAAGAATCCTTACGAACAACGGGAAAAATGGCACTTCATCACGATTATAGAAATATTCAAAAAGTCTTCTAGGTTAAAGTGTTGTATAGGGGGGGGGGCGATGTCAATTTCTTTTGGCGACCAAAATCAGGAGAGAGAGAGAGAGCCAAGCTACTTCATTTAGCGATAAGTGTTCGGAAGCCAGAATGAATTCGTTATCTCACCATGATATCTAAATAAAAATCACCAGATCCAAAGAAAACTTGCCAAATCCAAAGCCCCCTCCCCTATATTACACTTGAACCAGTCTTCTACGACAAAATTCAAATGCCAAAAGTTGTGGATCGATTCAAATATTCGGGTAATAATGTTGTACCATTCCAATGGGTTCGGAAGAGTTACTCTAGAAATCATTCTAAAGAAAGAACGCGTTTATCAATTTTAGAACGATTGAAGAATCGGAGAAAATCTTCTCGTAACACAGCCACGAGCACCATTCCTTCGAAGACAATCTACCTTGATAGCGAACAACTGAGAGCTCACTCAATATTTAACCTCATACCCATTCGACCCCATTTGAATCGTTCTAAATCCGTTCCTACAACTTCTGCACCTTGGCAAGTAACTTCTAGTCCTTCTACAACCGGCTACTTCATGCTTTTGAGCATGTCTGTTTTTCTCATGGTGGTCTGCTGCTATTTGTGGAAGAAAAAGAAAAAGAATAGGTCTCTCAGGATTCGATCTACTATTCTTTTATACCTTAAATGGAAGGGAATACCACCTTATGTTCGATCCACTCCTCTCTCTCTCTCTCTCTGAACCATCCAGTTTCCCATACATATCTTTACATGGAATGGAATCCAAATCCGAGTCAAGTGTCATCCTCAATATGGAAGAAAGGGACACACTGCCATATGTAAACGTTCTGGGGTTAAAGTGTAGTATAGCCTTTGGATTTGGCAATTTTTATATAGATATTATGGTGAGATAACGAATTCATTGTGGCTTTCGAACATTTTTCGCTAAGTGAAGTAGCTTGGCAATCGATTTTGGTCGCCAAAAGAAATCGACATCGCCAAGGGCCCCCCTATACTACACTTTAACCCGTTCTGGATTACAAAGGCTACAAATTTTCGCCGAACGTTTCACAATCGACTTCTTCGAAGAAAATTTCTGAAGACACTACTGGGCATCCGACGAATCTTCTTCAACGCATGGGTCCGAATCTGAACAAAACACTACGACTTCTGTTTATCTATCCAGAGTATCTCCTTCGGAGCGAGCAAAAAGATATCAAATGTGCGAGATCCGGCGGACTACTCCAACCCACAATCCCCATCAAAACTTGAAAGATTTCCAGAACTATTGAAAAACACGACCGACCCTTCAACTGCGTCATCGACGCCGAGTTTCAGAACACAAAAAAGATATCCAGACGATGTTCCTTCTTCATTCAATTTTTTTGGCATTTTTTCCTGTCGTCGAACCTATGTTTCCGGAGAACCGTCGGCTGTCCCATCCTCACCTCAACTGTCCTGCCAAAGATGTGAGTCACAGAATCTCGCAGTCAGACCCGTGTTTCGCTTGCCTCATCAGGTTAAAGTGTAGTATAGGGGGCCCTTGGCGATGTTAATTTTTTTTGGCGACCAAAATAGATCACCAAGCTACTTCACTTCGCAATAAGTGCCCGGAAGCCAGAATGAATTCATAATCTCACCATAATATTTATATAAAAATCGCCATATCGAAAGAGCCCCCCCCCCCTATACTACACTTGAGCCGCCTCATCAAAGCAGAACGTAGCCTGGATGGATCCTCCATCTTTTCGGGTTACACCACTACCGTCAACATTTCGGCAGGTGTTAAAGTCCCCCCCCCCAACCCAAATCCTATGCCCAGTAGCAAGAATTTGAAACGTTTGTTGCTTCCCAGTTCATCCGAGAGCGAAATGGAAGAGGAATTCATTTTTCTGCATTCCTCTCAAGATCATTTTAATCCGGTCAAAAGGCCAAAGACGAGATAAAGAAATCTCGGTGAAATTGTCGAATCGGCCACTGGTCCGCCAAATTTTGAAAAATCTCTAATTTGGCGCGTATTTGCGTGTTGTGTTTTGGAGTAGCAACCCTACCACAACACAATCCGACTTCTTCACTGATACAAAAATCAAAAGGGTTACCAGGTTTGGCGCACTCATCGATTTGGCGAGAAAACACTTGGCGGGATAAGTGGCCGATTCGACAATCCAACCGAAATCTCATATCTGAAACAAAAAGAATAATGAACTGCGAAAAAATCATGCATAATCGAAAAAAAGAAAAAAAAGCTTGAAGTTCTTTACCAACACGTGGGAAGATATTGAACTGCGTTACATTGACTTTAAAAGACTTGCTCGAAAAGAAAAACGAAAGCACTCGAGATCTACAAACACAAAATAAATGAGCTTCTATTAGATGATGTGTGCGAAGGTAAAACTTTAAAGTTTACTTTAAAAGTGTGGGTGGGAGGGAAACGTCTTTGTACTTAAAAGAAGACTGATGAAAAAAATTCTAAAATGTTGGCAGAAAGAGATATACAAATACCTGTTTAAACAAATCAAAAGCAATCCCTTGCCAAGAGACGAAAGCGGTACTGTCTGTATTTTTAGATTCATTCAATCGGGGCAAAAGGCGGAAAATTCGAGACAATAAGAGTCTAATCAGAAAATAGAACGGAATATTGAAACGGGAAGTGAGAGAGAAATCACAATGAATCGCAAAGAAATTTGCAATACTTCGTGAAGGCACAGAAAGATGTTTCAAGATTTTAAGACTTGTTCGAAAGAAAAATGATAAAAAATGAGATCTACGAACTTAAGAACTTCTATTGGATGATGGACGGATGTAAAAAAACCTAAAGTTTACTTCAGAAATGTGAATGGGTGGGCGGGAGAAGAACGTCTTTATATTTAAAAAGAAGAAGGAAGAAGAAAAAAATTTAAATATCGTTGGCAAAAAAAGTTATGCTAATACGAGTACGTGTTTGTAGACATTCGAAGCAATCCTTTGCCAAGAGACGAAAGAGCTACTATCAGTATTTATAAATAATGAAATTATTTTTGAAAAAATAAATATATACTTAATAACATGCGCCTCAAAATCAAGAGGGAAAAAAACAACTATTCTTTCTCAAAAGGTTTGGAAGTGTAGTTGTGCGCATATGGAGACTTTAATATATATTTTCGAAAGAAAAAGTGAAATAAAGAAAAGAGGGGGGGGAGGGGTCCTCTAGAGTCTTGCCCCCCCCCGTGGGGAAGTATTTTACACCACTTCATGGACCCCCTTTTTTACAAACAACTTAGCCATGAGCCTTAAAGTGAAAAAACTATTTCAATGCATAATATTAAAATTAGAAGTACAACCTTGATATTCTGAATGGTTAACGTTAATGTAAAAATAAAGTAAAATTTTTAAAAAAAATTTTGGATCTTAGTAGTATTTATTCAAATTATAACTTGTGTATGTATGCATTAAGATATTTTTTTCCAATGAGATGAGGAAACCAATGATATAGTTATCATCGTAGAAAGCTTCACAGGTGGGACCAATTTCTGCAGAGGCGGCTCTAGGGCTGGACAAACCGGACTCTGCCCAGGGAGGTAAATTCTAAGGGAGGCATTCAGATTGAATTTGAAAAAGAAAAAAAAGAATTTGTTACAAAAAAATTTGATATATTTTCTGAAATACTATTGGGTGTGAGAGAATTTGGTATTTCATTTTTTGTATCTTATTTCCTTATTTTGTACTCTTATGTTTAATGTCAGTTTTCTTTTATTTTGAAACTTAAAGAGTTCTAGGCGGGATTATATATTCAGAAGTGATAAGTTTATTCATCTTTTACTAGTAACTTTCTCCCCATCCCGGAATGAGGTCACTACGGACATATCTTTCACCCATACGACGTCCAAAAGGGGACAGGGGCAATAAGAGTTTTTTTGTAGATAGAGAATCACAGGAGATGTTTCATTTTAGTCATGAGTGTAGTTACTATAAATTAAAATAAACGTTTGTGATCCCCACCATCAGCAGATTGTTTTTAGATGAAATTGGTATCCTGAAATGTGGGTGGGGGGGGGCGATTCCTTCTTACATTTTACCCGTTTGAATTAATAACAGGTAATTATGTTCTTAATTTCGAATTATTTTGTATTTGACTTAAAATAATACTATATATGTATTATTATGCTGCGTTTTTGTTTGCAAGAACTATTAAAATTTTTTAGGTATGTGTGAACAATTTATCTTTTTTAATTATAATTTTTTTGCTTTGGAGAGAGGGGCGGAATTTTCCATTTTTGTCCGGGGTGGCAAAACTGCTAGAGCCGGCCCTGAAGCCAGGAATAAGATCAAAAATTTATCTTGAAAGCTAATGTATAATCTTTTAAATAATATTCAGAATTGCTTTCTAAAAAAATAGTGAAATTCGTAAACATGTCTCCTACATGAATAAATTTTTAATGGCCTTTTTGTTGTAAAATAAGTTAAAACATGTTTGTAATTTAATTTTAAAATATAAATTTTTTTTAAACTATATATATAACAGTTTTATATTCACATTTATCTGAAATTCCTTTTCTGATTTTATGTAGCTTTCTTTATATATATATATATATATATATATATATATATATATACTAGCTGACCTGGCCCGGCGTTGCACGGGCTTTTACCTAGGGTATAACTTAATCCCTATGTTAATTTCCTCCTTTTTTTCTGACGCCAGCACTTCTGTGTGGGTGTGACACGTACGATGTGAGTGCATGGCCCGTAAGTGCGTATCATGGCTTTCTCGTTTAACATTTTCCCTTCTCTTGACAAAATCAGCACTTCCAATATTATTTTTCGAAATTACTTTGACTTCTTTGTTTCTTTCCTCTCCGCTTACCCCGGGGTTGCACGGGCTTTTACCGAGTGAATAACTTCATCCCCATGGGAATTTCCTGTTTCCCTTAGGATGATAGCACTTGTGTGTGTGTGTGTGTGTGTGTGTGTGTGTGTGTGTGTGTGTGTGTGTGTGTGTGTGTATGCGCGTGATGTGAGTGATTTCTTTAACTATGTCATAAAAACTCCCTTTTTAGAAATTTGTTCTTAAGTTGGTGTGGTAATTAGGAGAGATGGGTGAAAGGGCTCAGGTGTCGTCCCCATCACTTGACCACGGCTTAAAATTTCGAAGTCCTTCGTCAAAAACTCTCGAGTAGGTGAACAGTGCGAATTTATAAATCACTCACCCACTTTCCAATTCTTTCGTTGCAGTTTTTTAGTCCTCGGAAACGAAAATGTAGCTTTTTTAAAAATAGTTGTATGTTGAAAAAAAGACAGAAAAGTAGAAATTTTTCAAATTACAAAATTTCAATACTATTATAAATCTTGAAGTAAAATTGTGAGGATTTTTTGAAATGTTCGACACATGGGAATAAAGTTTCATGCAATTATCTTTTTTAAAGAAGAAATCATTAAACGATTGATTTAAGTATTTTGAGAGTTTTATTAAAATTTGTTCAAAAAAGTTTTTGGCTTTTTATTTTTTAAATCACTGATTTGATACAGATAAATATTTTAAATGAATCTCAGAAATGTATTGAATACATTCTTTCATCTTAATCTGACATCAATAATGATTTAATTTTGAAAATGCTATAAAGAGAAAATGATGAAAATTGAAGCAAAAATAACTTTTTCACTCGCATTTTTTTTACTCGCTTAATTTGCTGATTTTCGCATGTTTAAGTCAGAACTTTTTGGTGTAACCCTTGAGTTAGATGTGAAGTTTCAGGTGAAACAGTTGAAAGCTATTTGGCGCGAAACCATTTTTCGACGCCAAGGCTTGGCAAACTGTAAAATCGCGTATTTTTTTATTAAAGTTTTTAATTTTAGAGATTAATTTTTAAGTTAATGCTTTCAAACTTCACACATTAATTTCGAAAACGAAGGACTTTTAAATAAAAAATGTACAAAAAATACTGTTTAGATTATTTCTTGCAATAATGTTATTTTACGAAAATCACAAAAAATTTTTTAAAATCCGTAATTTTAAAGTAATTTTTTTCAATCTTCAAACAGAAGTTTGATAACATTATTCTACAAACGCAACAAAAGTTTCGTATGATAATCTTAATAAATAACGAAGTTATTCAATGTTAAGTTAAAGATTTCGACAATTTTTCGAAAAATCTTTAAAAAAAAGTTTTGGGCATTTTATTTTTTAAATGACTGGTTCTAAAAGAAAAAGGCTTGAAGTTATTTAGTGTAGAATATCGTTTTCATAACACGAAAATAAATTCATACGCAACCAGAGGCGGCGGATTAAGGTAGTTGGGGGCCCCTGGCGGTAAAAGGTTTGAAGCCCATGGGCTTAAGAGTCGAAAAATTAAAATAGTGAAAAGAGTCGCTAACTTTAAATTCTCAAAATAAAATGTATTGCTGTAATAAAACTCATCAGCTAAAAGAAAAATCTGAACAGTACATAAAAAAAATTAAAAACCTTACTTAAGAGCTTACAGTTTTGCTATACAGTTTGATTTCTCTTTTTGGCAAATTCATCAATTATTATTTTTACCATATCTATTTTGTCCAAAACATTTTATTCTGTATATAATATGGCCATGTTATTCAATTTCTCTTTTCTCTCATAGTACTTCTTAAATTATTTTTACCACGTTTTAAAACTAAAAAAGATCATTCACCTGATGCATTCGATATCTGTATTGTTAAAAATATTTTCAAAAGTTTTTCTACATTAGGATTTTTTTACATTTCGATAAATTTCTAGTGAGGTTTTCATTGTATCTTTGTTTTCTTTTCATTTCTTGTTCCAAGGTGGCGTGGTTGGTTTGTTGCTGGCCTTTGCACTCATCATGCTTGGGGCTCCCAGCGCTGGGGGTCCCTGGCGGCCGCCAGGTCCGACACCTGCTTAATCCGCCACTGTACGCAACAATTTCGAAATAATTTTCATAAAAACGCATAAATTTTAACTATTTTTTAAAAATATCTTTAAAAATAGAAAATATTATTATTTTGCAAAAAAATTATACTGTATCGTGGCGAAAGAAATGATCTTTCCGATTCTGTAATTATTTTTTGTCTGATTTAAAAAACAAAAATCGGATGGTTGTTGAAATAACGTCGAGAATACCGAAAAATTTCACCCTCTGTTCATTCACGAAGCTAGGCGGGAAAAATAACGCGCTGGGTTAAGACAATTAAACGTTTTAAGGTTTTTAATTAATATCTTTTTAACTAATTACAATATCGGAATGAAAAATAGTTTACGTCCTATTCTCAGACCTACTGAATATACGCACAAAATTTCATAAGAATCGGCCACACTGTTTCGGAGGAGTTTGGTTACAAACACTGTGACACGAGAATTTTATATATTAGATTTTATGCCAGACATATATTTTCTTTCAATCAATGCAACGTTCGGCAACAGTGTAGTTAAAAATTCATTGACCAATAGCAGCCTCGCGCAAGAAAGTAAACATTCTACAGACATTGAAAGCTATGAACTGTTATTATCACTCTTTTTATTGCCTTATTCTTCTGTATATATATTTTGTTGTTTTCATTTAAAGTATGCATTTTCATAACATGAATGTTTCCTGCTATTTTATATATTTAAGAAAATATTTCAATGCGCAGTTGAACAAAAAGTAAAATTGGGAAAAAAATTTATATAATCAAATTTGAATAATTCGGGATTGAAGGTGCCAAGGGAAAAAAATTGAACCATTCAAAAATTCGAAATTGGTAGGTTTTTTCCAAAAATAAATAAATAAATTGAATTTTGTAAATAGTCAACTTCATGAACAAAGATTTAACACTTCTTTAGAAGCATTGTAGCCAATTTCCGGACAAGGCTGTCTCAGTTTAAATCATCTGTTTATTGCTATTGTTTTCCATCAATTGTCTCCGATGTTGTTTAGCTATCTTGTACGGGGTCTGTCTCTTCTTCTCCTGCCTTTTGGTTTCAAAAATGTTATCTGCTTAATTGGTTAATTCATCATACGCCTGAACATATGGCCAAGCCATCTTAGTTGTGAAAAAAAAGCTTTAATTATTTCAATTAAATTTGGTTCTCTGTACTTCCTTTAAAACTCAGAATTTTTAAGTATTCTCCAGACCACATTTTCCATCATTGCTTCAAAAATTCTTCTCTATTTTTTTCGTTCAAATCTCTATAAGTTTGCCCCACCCAGTTTTCTCATTATCCAGCACTCACTGCCGCATGCTCACTAGAGGTCAGTTACAATTACAGTTATTTTTGTGGGATATGGAGCAACACAAAGGCTGTCATCCCCTAAAAGACTAAATCAGTATTTACAAATTAGTAGATATCAAAATATTTCATTTTCTGAACAAAAAAAAATCTAAATGTTGATTTATTTGACACAGCTTTCTGCAATAACTCTTTGAAGGTGATATTGCAATGTGAGGATCAATTTTGAGAAAAAAAAACTTAGGTGATTTCTCTCGAGGATGAGTATATCTACTGCATCTTAACAAAATAGGGTCCAAGTCATTTAAACAATTACAAGAGCTACAATTTGCATCGTCTGATAATTTAAATTTTTGTACAAGTCCTGGAGTAATGATCATTTTACTGAAGATTCGAGTACACATAATTTCTTCTCTTCTATTTTTTGTCCCCTTAGAGATGGTGCCAATGTTTGGAATATTACCCTAATTTTCAAAATATTTGCTTGAATAGAAATTATCATTTTCTTTTTAAAATCTATCTTGATATATTTGTTTATGATGTCTTCTGAGGCAATCCAGTCAATGTAAAAAAAAAGACTCAGCGAGAGATTTTGAGAGATAATCGACCTGTTCATTCCATAATATATTTGAATGTCCCGGAAACTACAGGTCTTATAAGTGTTTTGTATAGTTTTACTCTTTTATTTCCCCGCTCAGAAATTTGTATTTAAATTGATTTCTCAAATCATAGTAACACTATTAGCTATGTTGATTCAATTTTTATAATTTCGATCGTTATATTATTGTTGTTATTTACAATTGTACCTATATGCATGAATTGACAGACCTCCTCAAAAGCATAATTATTTTTTTTGTCAGTGGCCCCTGATTCAAGTTCCTGACTGAAACTGCCATAAACTTTGTCATTTCTTCATTGACAGTCAACCCCATCTTTTTTTCCCCCTGCCTCTTTGAGCGCACAAAACACTTCAACAATTATTAAAATAAACACGCTTATATATATTACAACAAAATAGATGCATTTTACAATACATTTTTACTTTTTAATTAAACAGATTATTTTTGGTATGTACTTAAACACGGGAAGATCAGACAATAGAGGGCGAGTAGTGACCTCAAGCCAAGCCATCTAGAAAGACCAAGGTCGTTCAAGATGCCCTTACCTCAAACATCTGAATCTCAGACCCACCGTGAAAAAAAAATGTCTGATGCACGTCTATTAAGGATCAAAGTCCTCACGTTGACGTTGTATGGAAGTTCTGAAGAATGGGGTACCATCTGGTGTGTCTTCCTCGTCACTTGACCAATGGTCAAAACTACGAGATCCATCCCCAATACCCCTCGTGTTGCTTCTGAGAGCGATATTAATCAACATCAAATCATACCGGAATCCCACAGAGAGAAAAATGATGGTTTTTTATCCCTTACTTACCTCACCCTTAGAAACACCGATAAAACAATAATGCTTGTCCGCTGAAAATTTCAGATAATGATTTCAAGAAATTCAGATATTGAATTCAGAGGAATCGCTCACAAAATTCTAACTAGCCCTTTTTTCATTGTTTTAAGACAGAATTTATGGGACGAAATATCTAAAAGTCAAACTATCCAACATTTCGAAATACATTTCAGATACTAAAAATCTTCCCCTATTTTAAAACTAAGCGACGCATTAAAATACGGAATCATGAATTATGTCAAAATAAAATTGTTCTAAAAATATATGGAAATCGAATCTTAAAATATGTTTTATATATTATATATCGAATCTTTTTTAAAATATGTTATATTTGATAGAAGATTTGTAATGGTTATTTATTTAAAATAAAGGTCTTCAAAAGTCTAATTCTAATAAATAAAACGGTACTTCTTCGTTTTGCGTCGCAAGTGATAAAGTCGCCAAAAATGATACAACCGACGCCAAACGGAATATTCTCGCTGGTAACTTTTTATCACCCCGTTATCACACACGCGATCTTTTCTTATCAGTAACGTATTTTTCATAATATATCAAAAATAGATGAAAACTCAATGAGAACTAACATTTTGTAACCTTTTTTTTTTTGTATGTATTGCGTGCTGTCGCCAATCAAGCCTTCTTAGCGAGATTTGCGCCGGCGAAATGGAAAAATACCAATTAAACTATATATTAAAAATACAACATAAACTACAAATCAATATTCAGATGATAAATAGATATATCCTAAAAGATTTCTAAGGTGTAAGTTCTATTAAGAGAGTAAATATAATTAAAATAAGAGTGTAACTATAATTTGAAAAGTAATTATGACACTTAAATTAAGTTTAAAGTAAAAAGAGGAATTTATATTCCCAAAAGGAGGCATTACTTTTGGATTTTACAGTATGTATTATCGCCCATCCGGTATAGTGGTTAGTGACGCTGACTGCTGTGCCGTAGGGCCTAAGTTCGAATCCCGGAGAAGGCATGGATGTTTGCAAATGTATATGTATAGTGCCTTCGCGGCATGGGGGTACTCTAAATAGCCGTCGAGCCGCAAGTTCTCTCGTGAGGTTGGCGGGAGGCCCCTGACCACTCACATGGTGTTCTCCCTCAAAATTGGGAAGGAACCGAGCCAAATCATACTGTCACCTGCATGGTGTTCAAAGCTACGGTTAACGATAGGCGTACAATCTAGCCCGATGACATGATGAATTTCGTGGGCCTCGCTCTGACTACGTCAGACAGGTGGCATTAGTAACAACAACAGTATGTATTTATTAGAGATTGTATAAAAGTAATACTTCACAGACTTCGCAAATCTTAAGAAAATGATATCATTAAATCTCTATGTTACCGCTAACGAGTAGTAGCCAGTTAATTTGCACATTAACTAGAGTAATCCGTTAAAGTGCAGAAAGTTTTTTCATTTCTCAGATTACCTAGGTAATCTTCTAATTACCTAGATAATCTGCACATTACCTACTTGACACTCGTTAAAGTGAAAATTGGATATTTGGTGGGGCAACAACACACTTCTGTACGCTTAAATTTAATGTACAGTAGAACATTGTTTTTGTGCGGTCCTTTTTGATGCGCTGTATGAATTTCAACGGCTTTGGTGCCACTGTAACGTTTTCGATTAATGTACATCTATACACTTCAAGACGCTCTCTCATTTGTTATAAGCAATCCCCCCACAATGCACGTTCACTTGCTTTCTCTCAATGCTCTAGCAGTACGCGCTTGATTGAAGACGAAACTTAGTGGCATTATATCAATAATTTGAAAAATTATGAAGACGGACAAGAAGAGCCGGATTCTTTGAGAGCGGATAAAATATATGCAGGGATCCAGCTTTCTAACAAATAGGAAAAGCATTTTTTTAAAAAAAAAACAGATACCAATTCCGAAAGGAGTTAGAAATTTCACAAAAACAGCTTCAATCATGCATATCTGGTTATCGTGACATTTACAAGCAACTGAACAAAAGACCGTTGTCGCAAAAACTTATCACAAAAGGTACCAAAAAATAAATCAATTGAAATTGTATCTTCAAGTGACGAAAGCGATTTTGAACTAATTTATCACAGAAAGATGCGCGCCTTAGATTACAACGAGTATAGTATTGAATTATATGTATGTGGATTTTCAAAACTTCTCCATATATACAATGATAAATTAAAATGCTTTTAAAATGTTTCCACGTGTAATTTAATTATTTATTCTATTTCGAAGCAGATTCTCTCATAAATTTCGTAAATAATTGACGTGTTTTCCAAGTGCGATTTTTTTTTATGCGGTCCCTCCCTGTCGCCTTTTCTGTTTCTGCAGTATGTCAACACAGTTGTTTGTTATGTGTAAGTATGAAATTTTCGAATATTTTTTGAGTGCGCTTTCTTTATATGCCGTCCCTATCTACCGCACAAAGATAGGTTTTACTGCAGTTTATTTATTTTTCGATATCCCTAAAGAATCAAGTAAATACAATCGAACAATCAACACATTAGTTGATAGAATCAATCATCCATCAATTGCTACTATACAAAGAATCAAAAAGTTTAAATTATTATTGCAATTAAGGAAATTGACATAATGTTATTTATTTATTTCTCGATATCTAAAAATCACGTTAATACAATCAAGTAAATAACAAATATCTATAAATTGTTATATCAGTAGGTGCACTATATTTTGTAATATTGGAACTTTTAACATTTAATTTGTTTCCAGAAGGTAACTGGGAGTCGTAATTAAATTTAGAATGAATTAGTTCAAGGTGTCTTTTATCGAGTACATTTATTCCTTCTGCCTCTCTGTTTCTGAATGTTCAGAATAAATTATTGTGGGAGGAATCAACATTTTCAGTCCAAAATTCCTAACAGAAAAGAAATGAGAGAAGCACACTTTTGCACTTTAACGATATGGAAACTGTTACTGTGAAGATTACTAGTTAAACTCTTGATTCCGCACTTTAACAGGCACATCAGTTAATCTACAGATTATCTAGGTAATAGGCACATTAACGGCTTTCAAGCTTTAAAGGTAACATAAAAAAGCAACGAATTGAACTTTATGAAAACAAAAACGTAAACTAACTCAGAATATTTCTACAGGATACGATATTCTTTAAAAATAGAAAGTGCAACTTACCTCCAGTCAATAAAATGAAATGGTCTTTAGCGTATCATATATATTTGTCAATATTTAGCCAATTTTCACTATAATTTTTATTAGGATTTTGTTCTGAAGATATAGAATAACCGAATTATTTACTATATTTTAATGAGATTCGAATTATTTTATTAAAATATCTCCAGGAATTAGAATGAAATACGTTTGGCTTCACAGGTAACAGAAATATTTACTAGTCTAAATTTCGATGTTTCATCCTTTCGAATCAAAACACTAGAGTGGACATAATATCGCAGGTGGAAATGCTTATAAATCAAAACAATCTTCGGCAAGTAAAGACAAATTTTTATTGCACAACTCTTATTTTGACTGCTTCAGCAATTTTTCTGTTGATTCCGGTGAAAATTATTTACGTTTTACAGAGCGATAAGAGATCTGAATAACCTCTAATAAAGAATGAAGTGATTTCTTCTAAATAATATATCATGGGCATTGGAAATTTAATTTTTTTAAGGAATATTCTTGAAAAGATTATATTCTAGAACAGGCGTCAGTAACTTATGCACGCGAAGAAATTCTCAAGAGCACTCGACACAGTTAAGAAATTATATTTAATTGCTCTGTCTTTCCTCTCTACACTATACACATTTTTAAAGACTATATATATATTTCTTACTTTTTTTTTCCAATTTTTTTTCATAAATTTTTTTTTGCTGAATTTACTTGATATACTCAAGTTTGTGTGATTTGTATAAAAAAAAAATACATCCTCTGCTTAAATGGGACTCACTTTTAGTGTTAATAATACCATTCGGTTTCTCAGTTTTTGAGTGGATAGAAGTTGATAATTTTGAAATGGAACTTCTAACATCTTTAAGAGTTACGGAAAGCAAAATGTACGGAGTAACGGAATAGTCTGGAAGATAACTCTAACAATAAATCGGCAGCTATTTTAAATTATTGTACGTCATTGCCGAAGCGATTTAAATGTTTAAAGAAAATTAAATGAACTATGCTTTCCGCATTTGGTTCTAACAATACACTAAAATTGGTTCAACGCGAAACCGCTTAAGACGAAATATCGGTTAACATGAAATAATACAACGGTCCCGACAAACAACATTAATTTGCATGCATTTTTTATCTCTTAACACGAAACGAAAATCGCTGAACACGAAAGGATTTCCCTTCTGAGATTGAACAAAATACGGAAAACATCAGCCACGCAGGCGAAATTTAAGAGGAGTGGGAAATGAAAGTTATGTGGTGTTCACATGTTTCGTAGAAAAGAGGCTAACTTGGCTTTGAAATACACTTGGAATAGCCTGTGACAAGCCAGTTTTGTTTATCTGAGCTACATTCACCCCTACAAACACAACACAAAAACATCTGAAATGAGGAACATCATGAAAAAATTTATGCATAGTTATTTAGATGCACATTTCATAACTGAAATGAATAACAAAATGGATGACATCGAACAATTTGAAATATACTAATAACGACAATACGAGAAAAATATTAGATTATTTTCCAAAAACTCAATAAATGTTTTGTTTTTCAGAAAACTTGAGAAAAGTTTGTATTAAATTTCCTTCAGTTCTTGTGAATGTTTTTGTTTGATTGATTTTTTATTAAATACATGTATGTAAATAAAATGTTTTATAATAAACTTTTAAACTTAACTTTGTTAAATACGTTTTTATTTATTTATTTTTACAATATTCTTTAAGGCGAAATTCTTTTAACTCGACAAAATATTTCAGTCCCCCTTAGTTTCGTGTTAAACTATTTTTACTGTATGTGTGAACAAATTTTTTCTCACGTGAAATATTTTTGAGTCTATGAAGAAGTTTTTTAATCATAAAACACAGTCAGTATCATGGATCAAATTGGAAGTCACAAATTATACCTCTGATATTGCGATATTAACTAGAGCCTGGGCGGGCATTATGTCGATCGCGATCGACCGGTGGACCGTCAAGACATTTTGGGGTGACTGCCTAAAAATTTTTCCAGTTAGTAATTATATACAGAAAATTCAAGATTGGCTGACAGTACGCAGACTATGCCTTCTACTGACTATAACAACAAAAACTAACTGAAGATAAAAATGTTTTATTTTTTTAATGTATTTTGAATTGTTTCATAATAAATGTATCTTTAGATATAATTATATTTGGGGCTATTATTATAAAGTTTGTATTTTGCGTTTTGCTTTAAACTCTGTTTTTAAAGTAAGGTTTTATTATTTTAGTTCTGTTGGTAAGTATACACATATTCCGTATTTATTATAAATAATAACCTTTTCCTTGCCTCACCACACATACGTCATTGGGCAGTAGCGTACGCAAGAATTTTTAAAGGGGAGGGGGTCGAGGGTTGAAGGTCTACCATTCTCGTATCATACTCCAATACGCAGCCAAACATATTTTTTTTTATTTTGTTGGTTGTCGGGAACAAAAAACAGCAAAAAATAAGTTACTGAATAAATAATTAACATTAATAAAGTAAAAAAATTACTAATATCAAATAATTACGTTTTACATACTATATACATGGGACTATAATGAATCGGGAAATAAAATGAAGGGTTATGAGGGGTCCGGACCTCTCCCCCGCCCTTGTGTATACTACTGACATTAGGTGAACTGCAACTCCTCTAAAAAATTAGAAGTAGCCCGCACCCTGGAAAAGTCTGCCCACCCCTGAACTAGAGCTTTGTAGAGACAACGTTCGTATTACAGGAATACTTATATTTTATGTTGTATATTTCTTATTTTAAAATGCAAATATATTCTTTAAAGGTACATAATAAATAACATAAGGAATTATATAAATAGACTTTTATGGATTTTTATTCATTATAATACGGATCTGGGGAAAGTAAAAGTATTTTGTATTGGAACAAGCATCAAAACATATTTCCAGTTAATTAAAATCTGACTGTTGCTGCCATCTACTGATTATAGTATAAACAAATTTTTTTTAAAAAAAGGGAAACCTTTTCCCGTATTTTCAATACCTGATTTATTATTCATAATAATTGAATTTATACACATAATTTTAGAGACCAAATAGAATAACCATTCGAGATATAATAAACTACAAAAAATTTACAAAATATAGTAAGTAAAATCATTTATTTTTGAATAAATGAAATTTTATGACACATATAATATGAACTGGGAATAAAATTGTTCAATTCTTCTCAAATTAAATTACTGACAGAAGAATGATTGTGCGTTGGGAGAGAACGGTCATTTTAATTATCTTCTGCCCCAGTTCTTTTTCTACGGAATAGCGTAAAGCACATGCTAATCAACGAGCAGCAGCCAAAGAATACTCCAGTGTAAAAAAATGTCATCTGAGGTCCGAGGTAGTCAAAACCGAGACCAGCAACAATATTTCCGATACCCGAACCTAAAAATAATAAATGCAATAAATTAATAAAAAAATATGTAGATTTGAAAAAAGAATTAAAATAATACGAAAAATATCTTAGGAGTTATTTGCAATGTATTCTAAGCTCTTGAGAAATGAGACGTTTTTTAATATACTTATGATTTATTTTAAATATAAGTAGTTCAAATTTCTCAATGAGTTATTTTCTTAAATAATGCAATAAACATATTCATATAGATACACAGTGTTCTACAAACACATTATATGTGAATTTTATTTTTTGTATTTTTAAAGCTCAGGATTCAGATGATAAGGTTACATTTCGTCGCTTTGCAAGAACAAAATACAGTAATAACCCGAACTTACGTGATAGAGGAAGAACTGAGAGATAACCGCCTAAATCCGAGTATAATTTCGCATAGAAATACGTACAAATTATTTTTAGTTCGAGCCGAGACGAAAGAAAATAAAAATTTATAAAAAAAAAAATGTTTAATAAAATCTTTGATAACACAAGTACAGAATCGCATACCAAAGTTATTTTGATGTAGAAGATTTCATAATATCTAACAAAGTAATCTGAAATTTTGCAAAGTAGTATAATTTTTTCATACTTTCTTGAATATCACACCAATATTTAGCATCCAACGAGAGCTTGATTTAAAAATCAATTCAAGTGTCACTAGATGGCGCCACGCGAAATGGTTCTCATATTTGGGGATTAGTCGCGTTTGTAAAGGCTAAGTTGCTTCTGTGTCGCCCAGGGATCGGCAACCTATGACACGCGTGTCACATGTGGGACGCGGTACAATTCTCAGTGGCACTCTGCACTACTCTCCAAATTTGTCCTCTTTTTAGGGGATGGAATATGATAAATTTTTAAAAGCCATTTACGGAATCACGGCAGAATCTAAAGATAAATTTACAGCTATTTTGTAATTTATTCAATGTTATTGCCGGAGAGATTTAGTTGTTTTAAGGGGGCATAGTACATTTGAACCTATTGAAAATCTAATTTTCAAAACATTTTAAGAAATTAATATAGATTGTTAATGTTTTAAAGCAAACCTCGTTGAAATCTGACAATAATTACGCTATTAGCAATAAAAAATAAATGTCAAAAAATACTAAACCCTTAGAAAAATGTAAAGAAACAGATCTTTCGTTAGGTTCTGTTTGGAATTTTTTGGTTTGTTATTTGTTTCATCAGTATCTTGCACTTAGAAGCAACATGGGATCTATAGGGGACTCACCTCGTACTTTTAAATCCCGGTCAAGTGATGAGATTGACAACTCAATTTTACAACTTCGAATTACTGACCAAAAATATCAGCATCTTACAAAACAACAATTGATATTGGTCTAAAATGAAGCAACATTGATATTTAATGATGGACTATTTAATCGCCTAGATATTATGAAAATTCCGGGTTTCAAAATAAAATACTTTTCTGCTGTTTCTGATTTTCAGGCTTGAATAATGGAAGTGGAAATTATCTCTTACAAAAAAGGCTCCTAAGACACTGAGAATGAGAAGAAAAAAAGGAACACTTTATGGAAAAAGAAGCCTCGATAAATGAAACATTTTAAGAGTAAAAAGGTTCACTTTAAATAAAAAAATTAAAATTTAATCTTTAAACTTGATTTTCTCAGTTTCTAAATTTCCCACAAGGATTTTAAAAAAAGTATCTGTTGCAGAGCAACGATATTTTATATGTATAATGTACTTGCAGATCTGCATTCTGTATGCCTCAATTTTTGGGATGGGATGAGTAGAATTTATTTTGTAATGTGATAAATACTAAAAAAATAGTGATTCTTAAAATTAATTTCTTTGTAATTTAAAAATATACTAAAATATGATTTAAATTTAAAATTGGAGGTATACACAATACAGACATTCTTAAGCTTTAATTTTATATAAAGATATTTGATATACCTTTAGTCTTTAAAATGCTATCTTGTGGGTAACAGAAAGAAAGCAATTTAGTTTTTATTATTTTTGTATTCATGTTTTCTTATGCTATTTAAAAGAATACAATAATTCTATAGCAAATTTTTTAATTTTATTTTAAACTTTGTACTCTGCTGCACGAACTGTAGAAATTCATATTAAAAGTAGAATTTACTGGTTTATGAAGAATCGAAAAAGTTCGTCGAAATGTGCAATGTCAAGACTTCGCAAGGTATTATCCCCCCCCCCCTTAAGAGAGAGAATTGCATGTACTCTGCTTTCCACTTTTGGTTCTACGTTTCTAAATAATAAATCTTTCCTCATATGAGAAATATCTCGAGTCCATAAAGCAATTGTTTAACAGCTGAATGCTTAGAATCGCGTCAAATTAAAAATCACAAATTATACCCCGATTCTGCGATATAAAAGTAGAGCTGTGCAAGCACTAAGTTTGCATTAAAAATTTTATTTAACAATAATGATGGGAAATACTTTTATTTTAAGCTTTTTATTTTTATACTAAGAAATATCTTTAAATGAATCAAAAGTAATACATAATAAAACTGAAAATCTATATTATTAACCTCTATTCTCTAACTCTGCATGAATTATTACGGGAATCGAATTTTCAAAAATGTCCTACTGTCTGGCACGCTGACTCCTATTGGTAGATTGGTTTGGCACGCCACAGCTAAAAGGTTGCCGACCCCTGATGTAGCCCATTGGAAGAAAAAAAATCATCACACCATAACTTAAAAATAGTTCGTATTTCAACGTTTTAATCCAGTGTTTATGTACAATGGTTGAATATAAAGACGAGCATTTTTTACAGCATCGAGAATTTTTTTTAAACTGTTCTGATCGTCGACTCCGTTAGATTAAACTTCTTTGCTAATTCACAAGTTTTTATACTTGTATCGAAGTCTTAAGCAATGTTTAATTTACATTCAAAGATAAAGTTTTTCTTTTCTTGTTTGGTGCAGAAGAATCAGTTCTACTTCGTTTGGTAGACATAGCCACATCTTTCAAATTTTACGTAGATATAATACATATAACATGTGATTACAAATATACTCTCCATAGATAAGAAATAAATAACAAAAAAGGAATTATTATGTCTGAGCAAAATAAATTATTATGGTTCGTCAAAAAATGTACATTAGCTAAACAGGAAGTGGGGAATGAATAATTGAGTTGTGTAGCGCTCAAACAAAAGACGAACTGAGGAGATTTGAAAATCACGTAACTCCAGATTCGCGTATATATATTATATATATTATATATATATATATATAAGTCGAGGTATCTCACTACAATGAAGCGACAACTTTTTTCATTTATCACCAAGCATTTATACAAATGCTTTTTTCGAATGAGTTTTATGAAGAGAGCAGATTTTTAATTTAAACAATAGCGAGTGTTTTTTTTTTTATTTAAAAATAAAGCTAAATTTTTAATCATGTACCGCGTGAATAGCTAATGTCATTCTTACTGCTTTGAACACTTATAGTAATCACGTGTCATCAATTTTGTTTTTGTAACGTATTCGTGCATTGCGTGTTTTTGCCTCGTATAAAAACATCACTTCCAGCTCCCACCCTTTGTGTTTTAATTCAGGCCATGCATCTTTTGATGAAAGTTGTTTGTTTGGATGTGTACTATCATCTTTAAAAGTTTTCTCCATCTTTTAAGAAATAGCCTGTATTTGTATCTATTCATGGCGTTTATAAAAACTAAATTTAAAAAAATAATAAGTAAGCAAGCAGGAGAATCTTGGAGAAAAATAAAGACGAAATTGCGGACGTTTTTCCTCTTAACAGATTTTTTTCAAAACTGTAATTGTGTTCAAGTAATTTTGCTATAACTGATCATAAATTGACTGGGAAAACATGTGTTAAAATCTGAATTGGAAAAAAAGTTTAGTTAAAACTTATATCTAAAAATTATTTATGTTTTAAATCAAACTGTAATTCTACAATTTAATCAAATAAAATTATTTCCAAACGAGTTTTAAAATTAAAAATGTTCAAATTTAAAAGATACTATGCAATATATATGTTACCGTTAAAGTGTGTACAATTCATTTATTTCATAGAATAACTAGGTAATTTATGAAATAGCTAATGATAGACAGTTAAAGTGAAAAATAAGCAATTTCAAAGTTATTTTATAAATTAATTGATTATAAATAGCTAAAATTTCTCGAAAAATACACTTTAATTCATATTGAAGATGATTAATTGATAAATAATAAAGGAAAAACAGGTAATATAATTTATTATTGCTCATATTGATAACAATAGTTAAACAGAAAGGTATAAAAAAGAATGTGTTCCACAGAAATAGTTATATTTAAATATTATTTAAAAAATATATACATGCGGGAAGGAAAACTATTGTTCCATAAAAGCATTGTGTAAACTTTTTCAAGCAAAAATTTAAAATAATATTAATTTAAATTAAATGAAATACCTTTATTTTACTTAACATTATTTATTAGAGCAAGGATTGCTGTGATGACACTTTGAATTGCGGTTCAAAACTGTGTGGGACTAATAGCAGCTAGAACCGGTTCCAAAAACATTGGAGTGCCGCATTTCATACTTTAATGATCAAGTAATCGTTATTCTTTTGAATATCTAGGTAAATCGTACAGTTCAATACTTATACAGGGTGTCCCAAAATGACCGCATAAACTCTGCACAGCTAGATTCCTCGTTGGGAGTACATAAAAAACTGCCCAAAGAAGCATCCCTGCACGATCCATAGTTTACAAGAAAAATACGAAAAACAAAGTATGACGTCACTTTCCGGTGCAAGAAAAACACTTTATTGGACATATCAACAACAGTATTTGCATATCTTTCCAGACGATAATGTTTAAAGCGTTCGTCGCGCATGTCGCGTCATGCATGCGCGCGCCGTGGAATGACGTTAAGCCTCCGTTGAACTGGTATTTAAAAGGCTGCATCTTGCAGTTACCGGTAGTCTTCGAATGGTGGCCATGTATTCCGTTCGGGACTATTGCGACATGTACTTGTGACTACTGCGCTGCGACATGCCATCTCAAGGAACTGGTGTATCGAGACGCTGTGACAACACAAATGGACTTAGTTGCTCGTCTGCATGCTGTTTGTACTTCGGTGGACTCCACGATGCTGCGACGTGTGATGGCAGCCATTCCACGACGTGCTCAAGCCTGCCTCGACATGCACGGTGGACATTTTGAACATCTGCCTTAAATTGTGCATATACTGCTGTTGATATGTTCAATAAAGTGTTTTTTTCTTGCACCGGAAGGGACGTCATACTTTGTTTTTCGTATTCTCGTAAACTATTGATCATACAGGAACGCTTCTTTTGGGAGTTTTTATGTACTCCCAACGAGGAATTTAGCTGTGCAGAGTTTATGTGGTCGTTTTGGGACACCCTGCATACTTTAACTGACTTTTCTAGTTGCTTCATGAAATATCTAGTTATTCTATGAAATAACGGATTTCGCATTATAACGGTAACATATAGATCGCAATTTAAGTTCTGTATAATTCAGACATATAGTAAATGCATTTTCTAAACAAAAACATAAAGACCTTACCTAAACCATCGTAAGTTGCGAAGATCACAGCTTGAGTCGTCGTTTCCGTGCCAGGCTTTGCGCTCATTTTCGCATAAGTAGCAATAGAAGTGTAGAACACACCATAAGTGATCCCATGGGTCCATTCAATCGGAAGCACATACCAAGGATTTTCCAACTGACTGTACCAGAAAAACCTGATGCAGTACGCCAGCAGAGACAAAGTCAAGATATTGAAATATCCCATTTTCTTAAGCATCCATCCCGAGAAGAACATGAAAGGCAGCTCCCCCACGAAGCACTGGACGGTGTGGGCCAGACCACAAACCAGGCGATTGCCACCGATGCTTGTCAAGAACCACATGAGGTAGAACCAGATGAATCCCAATCCAATTCCATTGACGAACACGCCAACTTCGAAGCACAGGAACTCATTTGACTTCATAATCGTTGTAATATTTTTTAGAATGTCTTTGGAAAAATGAGGTTTAACTAAATTCAGCCTCCATATATTCCACAGCATGAGAGTAGACATGGCGGCAAAGACGATCCACGTACTAATGTAGTCACCGGTGTAATCTCTAAGAAGTCCGCCAACTGGAGCAAAGAGTCCCCAGCCAATGGCGCCCCATAATCTTTGCTTGCCATAATCAGCGCCATTTTTCACCACGCTTTCACAGCAAGCGGTGTCTGAGAGAGTAAAAATGGCGTTGATGCATGCGTTGAGTAACACAAAAACGAGAACGAAGAGCCAAAATTGGTAAAATTCGAAATCTGTCAGAACGGACGAAACTTCTTGGGGTGTCTTCATGTGCACGGTGGGTAAGAAGTAATGGCAACTTGTCTTTTCGTTGCAGCATACTATGCAGTTGTGAACGAAAAACGAACAGGCATCGTCTGGTGCTTGAGAACATGCATAAAATGATTTGGGATTCAAAATTGTGTAGTTTTTTGTATCTGTACTAGAAAATTTCACACTCTTGTTCCTTGAAGAAGTATAATTGTTGGAGGTTCGACACTCCGAGGGCACAATAACCTTATCGTATGTCTGTTTAGCTTCGACAATTTGGGTTTTCAAAACATCACACACTTTACCCAAAGACTGATGACTTGAATCATTTAAATGAGAATCCTCAGTGAAATTCAATGATATCTTCAGTTCTTTTTTGATGCCTTGGAAACTTGCGCACGAAGTGCATACGTCGGGAATATTAACTTCAAGGTCAATGAAGGTCGCATTGTCGATTGCAGTGGGCTCTTTAGGCAAGGGGGGCAGGAGTAACAGCAAGAACAGAAATATAGCTTGACCGATGGCTACAATACACAATACAGCTTTCAGTTTGTTGAAATAGTCTGTGATGTATCCGATAGTGGGTTTGGTGAATATAAAGAAAAACTGTTCGAACATTAATACTGTTGCAAAGGACGTGGCGGAGAGTTTCAATCTATCTTTCACAATGACTGCGATGAAGGGTAGCACTGATCCCAAAGCTGAAAATGTATATAAATAAATTACATCAGTTTATTTACATAAAGGGCAGCGATAGCCTGGTGGCGGGGTAGAGTTTTATTTTAGGGAGTGCCGCATGTTCGAAAAGTAATCAGACATTGTAAAACGGAATAAAAGAATATAGCACAAAAAATGCAACCTTTCAAAATTTTGAAATGGAGGTTAGTTGGCTTTTGTTGAGCCAAACTAATATTTCACCAAAGAGCGTCACATACATTAGTTAATATACTACTAACCCTCATGTAATTAATTGCTAAATATATCTATTATTTACTTAAACGTAAGATGAGTGAGTTTTTACTAACGTCACGTTGTAAAGAAACACTAGGGGTATTTTTCACGAACCTCGTATTTTTGATCCTCGACCAATTCTTTTTTCTTCTTTTTTTTTCCTAATGGGGCTCTGCGTATTGGTATTTTAACCTTTGCAGACCTAGCACATTCCCCAAGAGCTGGTACCACTTTTTAGCGCGGTACCATACGGGCGATACCAATTACAGCAGGTAATTTTGAAGCCCAGTTTCCTCGCCAAAAGGAGGCACCTGAGCTCTTGACAATGCGAACCTGTATCCGGAATAAAATTTGCCGAGAGCACCCAAGCCAAATAGACACTCTAAAGATCTTTACATGCCATATAATCATACGACATGGCCGCTGTCGATTTTCTGCATCATGAAAATCCCCCGACTTGGGCCGGGGTCGAACCCACAACCTTGGGTGCAGAAGGCCAGCGACAAACCAACCACGCCACCCAGCCGGCACGATCAGTTACAAACGACGCCTGAGCTAGGACACCACGCCAGACGGAGGACTTCGGTCGGTCACAGCGACTACACGGTCGGTCTTCAGCGACACAAGGACCCGAAAATATAGCCCGCCGGGCGCGAGTCAGTGACCATGACCAGTAGGTTACCGTGACTACTAGATGCAAAGTGATAGAAGGAAGAAACCCTTTAGTAGCATAGGTTGGCAAGAAAGAGTGCAAAAGGACAGATGGACGAGCATTCGGAATCCTTTCGGGGGCGGAAAGAGACAACTTTTCGAAAATGAGCTCCAATACGTCTTAGGGAGCAAAAAATGAATGAAACTCATTTTTATTTTTGGGAAAAGAAAGCAAATCATAGAAAACAGTCTCCTGCTTGTGGATTGGTTCTTTCGTTTTCTTGGCACATGCAGCATATTTTGCCAAGTACCGGTTAATTTCTAATAACCAGATGTATCTTGCAAATGGTTGTTACAAATGCGCATCTATGTTAAGGGAGGAAGAAGATAAATATGGGTTGAAAAGGAAAGGGATTCAAAAATCGAGGAAGATCTCTTGGGTATCTCGAAGGTGCATCACCATATTTACAAAAAATAGACTTCATAGGAAAATTAAGGGAATGAAGCACCAACACAGATAATTTGGCCTCTTTATAGTTAGATAAATTAGTAAAATTCATTATTTAAACATGCTCTAATGCAGTGTTAGTTAAATTTCATAAAGACTGTAGAGCGAAAAACAAATTTCCAACCAGGCTACACAACCACCCATTATTTTTAAGAGTAACAATTTTAATAAACACACACAGAAAGGAGGAAACAAAGATGAAAAACATGGACAGAAACATGTATAGCACTTGAAAATATAAATATGATGATTAAAAAATAAAATGACATACGTAAATCTTTTTTAACGTTTATATACGTTTATCGAAGTATAGTGTAAAAGGAGTGAGTATTTATTAATGTTTTATTCTAAAGTATGTGTGAGCGAATTTCTTCAATAGAAGGGCTACTTCTAAAGTTTTTAAGGTTTTGCGGTCCACCTAGTGGCGTTGGTGTGACCACTCTGTATTAAAATGGTATGTTTCTTTTCTAAACACTTCTTTTCGACATTGTATCCCTCTTTTAAAATATGACAGATTACTCTTTTTAACCGCTTTTATAAGTTTCACTTGCATGTAACGGAATCTTGGAACTCGATTTTTACCCACTTTAAAAGGTCGGATTAATTCGAAATTTTGCACACTTGTCAAGGACTGATGACAATACAATAATTTCATACTTTTGTTTCATAATCCTTGTCAGGATCGTCAGGAAAAACGATAATCAGATTTGGCGACTTATTGCATATACCATTTTCATATTTGACGACTAATTCCATATACCATTTACAGATTTGGCGACTAATTCCAGATTTAGCGACTAAAAGAATAAGGTGTAACCCTAAAAGTGAGTGTTTTTAATTTAAAGCTCATTACATGCAAGTGTAAAATACACTTGCGGTAAAAACAAAACAAACAAAAAATGTTCTTTATGGGAGAAGAGGAGGGTGGGTGTGTGTTAGCAATTTCTTACCATAATATAAACATTTTTCTGAAACTGAAAATAAAAAAGGCTCTGGCATGTGAAAAAAAAATTTGTGTTTAACTGCTAAATATTTTTTTTTATTTTTACAAAGCAATACGTTTAGAATTGATGATACGAATTAACATGATAGCAATGTGTTTAAATGGAGATAATACGATTGACACTTAATATTACCATGTTTTTATTAACTCGTTTTCTTGAATGTCTGTGCGGGTAGAATTTTGTAATTGATTTTAAACTGTGTGATTTTCCGATGAGAGCTAGACTTGAAATTTGGACCATAGCTCAGAAGTGGATGACAATGCATAAAAATGTGAAAAAGGGAAAAAAAGGAAAGGGAGAATTTTATACTTTTTAGTCCGTTATAAAAACATGGTACATTAAAATTTTTTTAATTCGAACTTTTTCTTCTTAACACACTTTTATTTGTTTAACCTGTTCTATAGAGATGAAATCTAATATAACCATACGGGACTCATATTTAGAAATTTTTTTTCAAAGTATTGTAAATCTGGTATTACATTTAATGTATCTTATTTACTTTTTTTTTTTGTACTGTATACGGTTAATGTTAGTTTACTTACGTGTTGAACCTTGAAGAGTTCGAGGAGGGGTGTATGTTAAACCGTGAAATTTCATATGTTTTCTCTTATTTTCATTTGTAACTTTCTCCCCATCGCGAGAGGGGTCAGAAAACGGAAATTTCTCCCACCCTCAAGATGTCCGGTTTCAGCTAACTCGGACAGAGGCAATTAGAATTTTTGGAAGATATCTAGTAGGGTTTTCAGCCCCGGGATCCCGGCGTTTTTTCCAATCCTGAGATCCCGGGATTAAAATAACTAATACAGGGATTTAATTTTTGTGTGAATTATATCTAAAAAAAAATTTCTCATAAAAATTTTCTAAAAATTTAATTTTTCAAAAATTTATATTCTGTTTATGAAATATGAACGTAGAATTTTTTTGCGCAATTTATAAGTACTATATGTAAAAAAAAAAATATATGCACAGAATGGGAGAACGTCGCAAAGATCTAATTGGCTCTCTGCAATGCTTACACAATAACATAAGCAACATCTCAAGAATAGATTTTGTCACAGTTCATTCTTCAATTAAATGCTATAATTAATAGCGGACCTGGTTGAAAGACTTGAGACACTTCAAATCTCATTGCATTACTAATACCTCATGCAACTGGATCTTCCATTTCAAATAAAGTAACATTTGAATTTGATTCACGTTTTGATTCAATAACTGGATCAATTTATATACGAAAGCCATTAAGTGCAGCAGAAGAACTAAATAAAGTTATCAAAGAGATATATGCACCGATGCAGTCTATTAGATTTGAGACACTGTCATCAAAAATTCCAAAAGAAATGTCTCTTTTTTTGAATATGGAAGAGACGTGGTGACTAACTGAAAAGAGCATTTAACGACGATAATACCTACTAGTAAAGAATTCGAACGTGCATTTTCTACGGCAGGACGATTTGTAACAAAAATAAGAAGTCGTTCCAATGATGAAACGCTGTGTTCTTATAAGCTTATTTACAGAAATATAAGAAATGAAGAAATGTTCTTTTTATTTCATTATGTACTATTTTTATTTGTTTTTTATGAATTAAATTTTTTATTTGTTCCATTAAAATAATATCATATTCAATCTATTTTTAATAATATTTTCAGTTTTATTATGCAATTTCAACTATGCTTATATGTAAGTATTTTTAATAAATAGTCCAATCCTAATCCCGGGATTGCAAACCCTAGCTATCAATTTGAAATTAAACACAATCAACCTTTTTGAAGAAAAACCCTTGATATGCAGATTAGGTGGGTTATATATAGTCTAAGTTTTATAGCTAGTTAGATGGATAGAAGGAGTTATACGGAGATTGAGATATAGAGAATCTTAGTAAGAGGAGAGATTGCTACCGATCAGGTATTAGTATATTTGGTAACGCGTGTCAGAGGTTAGATAGTTGAAGATATTAAAGTGACGATTGGTTACCATAGTTAAATTATAACTCAGTTATTTTTAGAGTAGTAGATTGATCCCAAAAAAGAGGATCAATATATAAGAAGCCTTCTCATAATTCGCGTCTGTTGTGGTTTACAATTCTGTTGATAATTTGTGTGTTTAATAAATAGTTCGGTTGAATATCGCTAGTCATCCTTCACTTCCTCTCACACCTCTAGGCGGAGCTGAGGGTAGACCACGCCCTCTTACGGAATTAACATGCATTAATTCCTCTACAAGGCGGGTCTTCAGTGTGTCAATAGTACTTGAACCTGCGGTGCAACAATGCCGGCCACGAGTTCGAGACCACTCGTCTACCGTGGCTACAAGTACAGTGTAAAAGCGTGCTAAGATGCGATTTGTACAGTAAAAAGGGAATGTGCTCTGCGTTATTCATAAACAATGAAAGACTAGGTAAATAACTTTAATTAAAAGTGTCGTGTAAAAAATTGATGAAAAATGAATTACATAAATTTTTAGATATGTGTATTTACATTTATGTGCTGGAAAAAGGATTAAAACTTTGCCTGAAAAATGCTAAAAAAATAACCAACTATACGTAAATTATGTGGTGATAATAAAGGAATTTTTTTATGGTGATACAAATTAAAACACTGTTAACATTAGAAATTCTATCATTTTGGTATGCTTGAAAAAAACGAAGAGGAATTGTTTTCCAAAATATTATATTTGTACAAATTTTAAAATCAGAAAATCCAGTGTTTTCATTATAAAGAGAATCTTCAGTCCTCGTTGAAATGTTAGGGTTTTTGTTCTATGTTTGGATCAATATTTAAGAAACGAATTATAAGACTAGCAATAAGTTTAAAGCCCACAGAAATTAAATTAGCAGTCAATTTTGAAATTTCGCCCTCATTCTTTAGCGTAACTGTCAGTCATTCCAAAACATGTTAAGAGTAAGATTTTTCAACACTTTTAGATAAATTAAAAAACTACAATGGTTTGTTTATGCAAATAAAAACGCAATAAACAATGCGATGAGTTCCTATATTTGTACAGAAATAGGGGAATCAACTTCATAATTACGGTCAAGGTCACACTATTCATAGAACAAAGCAATGGGGTGGCTGCAAATACGTGGTAGCTCCAAGGACAGCAATTAGTGTTTGTTATATAATCTCTCACATAATTACATAATGAAATGCTGGATGGAGTTCAAAATATCAACATTCTAGGTATTGTCGAGAATACTAAAATGCACTTTCTCTCCTCACAACCAGATAAATATATATATATATATATATATATATATTCAAAATTTCTCTACAAGAGAGAGATGAATTAACATGGATTAAAACTGAAAAGAATTGTAATTGCAAGATAACCAGACAACAGAATTTAAAAGGAGGTATGAAAAATTGAAATAACAGAGTTAAATATAAAAATATAATAGAATGGATGCTACAGTATTATCAACATTGCTGACTTAGGACAGCTTATATACAAAAAAATTTCTCTATATAAAAGTGGGGTTGAACATGTTTTTTGGCCAGCCAACCTTCCCCCTTTTTGTTAATAATACCGATCAAAAACCTATTGGAAATAATGGATAGGAAATCTAAATCCATTATGAGAAAAAGGTAACTTACCTAAAAATTGCTTACAGAAATGCAGAGCCCGCGCTAAATCTGAGTTCAATAAACAAGTTATATTCCCAGATTCTGGACCCAAATACAAATTCAAAACAAAGCAATGGCTGAAAAATAGCACTTAGCAAAAGTATGAAAAGAATAGAAATAATAAAATAAGAATTGTAAACATACTACCATTATCTTAGAGACTCTAAGATTATATGATTTAAAAGTTATAATAAATTTTTAAAAAGTAATTTTATCTAAAACTATCTAGGAAGAATAATAAATCTATAATAATAACCTGTTAAAATTATAAGAATTTAATCCTTACTATTTAGAATTTATTTATTCAAATATCTATTAATAAAATTAATTGGGTATTTTGTTCAAAAAATTCAGAAAATAAAAATCGTGATTAACTTATTAAATATTGTATATATCACAATACCCAAATAAATTTTATTAAAAATTACCTGTAAAAGAAAAATTTCTAAATTGTATAGATTAAATTCTTATTTGTGTAGATTTGGAATAAATGTTATTACTCTAAAGTATATCGTAAATATTTTCGTATTTCCATGCATTATCTACTTTTAATAAATTTTATATTCAATTTACTGATGGCGTTACAATGGCTCTTAAAAATAATATATTCCAATATTTTTTTTTATTTTTAAAATTAATGTAGACAAATGTAAAAATAGTCTTAAAGTTATCCCTATAATTTTTGTATTTAACTTAATATCCTTAATTTATACTTATTGGTATTAATTTTATACTTTTTGCTATGCTACGATTCGGCCTATGTTATTGTAGCTTTTAATCTGTATTTGGAATCTTGAATCTGGCTTGCTTATTGTTCATCAATTCATTGTGATCTAAGAATTTTTCAATGCATCTTTAGATAAACTACTTATTCATTATTTTCAACAGGATTTTAACAATATTTTAAAAGGAAGGGGGAAGGTTGTCTAGCCACAAAACTGGTGAAACCCCACTTTTATATAAAATTAAAAGCTGTCCTAAGTCAGCATTATTTGTAATACTGCAACAACCATCTTTTATATCTGTAAGGTTCTTTTATCTTTTGTATTCAAGTCATTTCAGTTTCTCTCCAGTAGAGTTTTGAAAAAATGTATTATATATAAATATATAGTAAATAATAGAGATAACTACATTGTAAGCTCACAACAATTCTGGAAACTGCCGTATAACATACAAAAGTTACATATTATGCATTTTCACATCATGTACAATAATTATGCGCATGTAGATTGGATTTGTGTTATGAACAAATTTTATAGCCTGTTTGAGTGAATAAAAATAGTATTCAAAATATAAATCCGACATAGAACCTGTCGGATTTATGTTAGAACAGAATTCAAACATAAATCAACAAAATGGGGAGGTAACAAAACAAAACAAAAAACGTTGGTAAAAAGAGTAACCACTCTATGAATACACAGAGCAAAATTCATTTTAAAGTAATTTAATATTATAAACAGATTCTTACCTCCAGTCAGCAAGAAAAAGTGAAGTTTAAATCCAACCATTTCTTTGTCGACGCGCCACCATTTTTCCTTCGACTCAAATTTCTTTTTCGAACTCGGTTCTACAGAAAAGGCGGGAGTTGCTTCATTTGCCAGTGCTTCATTTTCCATGGCTTCGTTTTCTGTCACTTCATTTTGTGAATCCATTGTGCGATTTAAATTTTCCTAAAGAATTTTAAAACACATTAATATTCATCCCATTTTGTATTATATAATATAGTTTATCTAATATCTAGCTATTATATAACAAGTTACTATTCTAGGTAACTTGTTCTCAGTGTTCCCACAGAAAAATAAGACCTGATTTTATATAAAGTTTTGCATGGGAAGGCGCATTAGGGATTATCTATATCATGCAGACTAATTAACATTTTATTCGCGTTCAGGAGAGAATAACGTTTATTTATATATTCAAGCAAAATAATTTACATTTACTTAAGTATAGTCTTCTGCTGAGCGCCTCATTGGAAAACTCGTCACGCAGCTGAAGGAAGTCGCCCTTTTAGTGTTATGATGCTTTTAATTTTTTATAAGTGATTAATCTAACTTAAGGCCATATGCTTGAATATCAGCCCTATGAATAGTCAAACACTTTGCTCTCATGTCGGCAATCCATTCGTCAAGGACACCTTAAGACTATGGATGTCTAAATTGTGACCGCTTGTAGGCCGCATTGCCAAAATAATTTTTATTTCTGGTCCGCACAATATTTTTTTTAACAAATTAAAATAAAAAAGTTTTAACTTTATGTAGTTTTATTAAAATAAATTAACTTATTTTTATTATAACTTTTTAAAATTTTAATTAGATATGAATAGGTACACATTTATTTTAAATTTTTAAGAGTTTCGTTTGATTTAGTTTGGATTTCATAAAGATGGAAAAAAATCAAGTTAATGAGATGAATGAGTTTGAGTTTGTGTTGAACAAGCAAATCGATATCGGGGTCAAAAGACGAAGTTGCAATTCTTAATGCATTTTCAAGATGTTTGTCAGTGATATTTGTCGTACTTTTGTTTTTTGTGTGCTTCATTCTTGGAAAATAACTACTCACAAATATAAGTACTGCCAAAAGCGGAAGACATTAATAAAGCCTGAGTGTGAAAATGAGGATATTTATCGCGCAGTGTAGGTAGTCTCAATAAAACTTCAGTATACAAACATTAACAAATTTTTCTTTCAATTGAATGTCACTTTGCAGTTCAATGTATTCCATTTGAAGATTTGAAGGTAATTTATTTTTTTCTAGAGAAAACGGGGTAGAAAATATATTGAAATACTCTTCGTTTTTTTCGAAAATCTTGAAATCTTCTTTCAAACTCATCAGTTAAATCGAAAATTAATGCAGCATATTTTGTGCATACATTTATTTTTAGCGCGTTTTTCACGCAGTGGAACAAAAGCGCAATTTGGACGCAAATTTCGCCTTCGTCATCGTTCCATATTTTGTCGTACCTTTTTCTCAGCCAATAAGCAACCAATTGACCTCGGGTTTTCGGCATTTGGTCGCATTTGTGCCCTAGATGAGCCGAATCATATTTAAATTTAATCATTTTAAAATTTTTTTTAAGTACAGTACTATTTTCTGTTAGTAAAAAGTTCATTACTTGCGTTATTGTAAAATACAACATGTGAAAAACGCTCTAAAATTACTTGGCCATGCCAATGATTGATATCTTGTTTTAAATAAAAATGTGTAAATTGTGAAATATTTTCATAATTTGTGTTTGGGCCGTACTTTAGACAGGCATGTCTTAAGGGCTTGCATTCCCTCTCTGTTGTTGTTTCCATTGCCTTGGGGTACAAAGCTTTTGGAGAGGGGAGGTTATTGGATATGGTGCCTCCTTTTTGGCAACCCCTGCGTCTTTTGGGTCCTCTTCCAGGGTCCCACTCTGCTGCCGCTCGTGAACCGGCCATTATTGCTCTTTCCAAAGTATAACAAAAAAAAAATGTCTTGACCTCCGCTATCTTTTTCTTGCACTTTCCTCCCCTCCCCTATCTCGAATTCCCTTTTAGGAGGGGTTCCCCCGCTTCTCTTATTACTTTTTTCATGTCTTTCCTGTCTCATTAGTTAGACAGCGTCGGTGTATGTGTATATGTGTTTGTGTTGTGTGTGTGTGTTTGATGTGTAACATCTTTCACCTCGATTGCTGGAGATTTGTGGGAGTGATTTCGTGAAAAGGGACATGCGTAACAGGAAGTTGGGGAAACGCGCGCTATTTAATTTGACCAATCAGCGCGCTTGATGGTGTCTCTTCGCTACCCTCGCAGTGAAGCTCTGTTTTTTCTCCTACATTCGGGAGGGACTCCCACCCCCCTGCGGTCCAGGTCTTGTGATCTTTGTTTTTGTTTTGTTTTCTCACTTTAGGATCAGAGAAGATCAAGCCACCAGCCTTTTTTATATTGTTAAATTTAGCATTTCAAAATATTCTAATTCAAAAACTCGGTTTTGTTTGCACTTGACTCTAAATCCGCACATACCAGCAAGTCTTATCAGACTCCACCAAGGATAAACTTGCGATCCTTACACTCAATTGTCAAAATCTGAGGGCTCACCAAACAGATTTCGACGTTATTTCACAAAATTGTTCATTACATATGTTGGCAGAGACGTGGTTAGGTAATGACGAACGTGTTTTGATACCTGACTTCAATTGCTGCATACAATTTAAACAACCGGGCCACAGAGCAGCTGGTGTTGCGATCTATCGCAAACAGAACAACTCGCATGTTGTGGCTCCTCATATGGATATTACTTATCGTCAAACAAGTAGATTGGGTATTGTTATTCAAGATATTGGGGGCAAATGTGCGGCAAAATGCTTATTTGAAAATGGACAAACAGTGATTTCGGTGGTCGTATACATTTCTCCGAATCAAACGGTTCAAAAAATTAAAGATTTCCTGCAGTTTTTACTTTTACCATATACCGAAGGTGGTTTTGCTCTTTTAAAAAAAAATATCACTCGCTTTCCACGATTTTGAGTGGTGATTTTAAAGTTAACTTCAGTTTTCTAGAAGCCGAGCCACTCATAGCTTTTTTGAATGATGAACTCGAGATAATAAATACTTTTGATACAAAATTGCATTACTCCTTGTAATGCATTTTAAATAAAATTTTCATTTAAGATATAATTATTCCATAGAAAATTATTTACAATCATACACGATTCCTTTTTTTCAGGATTTAAGTTGCTATTGCGAATTTATCACGATAACATGCCAGATGTTACACATCGTATGCGACTACTGTAAAACTAGGGGTTTTTTTTTGTATTTGCAATGTTATACAAAATTGTAAAGTTTTACATCTGTATTTTCCTCCCTTTTCTCAAGAATTTTGTGGAGAGGGTCCCTCATTCGGGACCACTTTGTATACTTTTTTGTTTACCTTAATAAAGTTACATCTCGGAGGGTCGATTCACAGCTCGAAACCCCTTGGGTGGGCTTGATTCTCCCGAGTAAGAAGTAAGTAAGTAAGGCATGTCTTTTTTAAGACTTCGTAAAGCTCTGGGTCATCAGGGGCATCTTAGCCTCAGGGTCTAGGGCAGGGGTGGCCAACCTGCGGCACAGCGGAGTTCTAACAGTGGCATGCGAAAAATTATTGAAAAATTAAGATTTGCAATGAAAAAAATTACCTATTTTATAATTTTATTGAAATATGGTTGTCTCAGACAAAAAAAAAGAAACCCTCAAAATTTATTTTACAAGCACTTAATTAATTGAATTGCCACAGAAAATGTTCGTGTAGAGAATGCTGTTTATTGTTGCGAGCGCTTACTTACCAAAGGAAAGTGCACTTGTGAGATTTTAGAATATGAAGAAGCTTATATATATATATATATAAATAGGCACAAAATAGCTATACACCTAAGATAACTATAGTCATGATAGAATAAAGTCTTAGCCACAGTAGTACTAAAGCATACTCCTGGCCTTAGGAACCAGAAATGCAGGTTTAAACAAAGTTTTTCGGCGCCAGCCAACCTTCACCTGTATTTGCCAATACTCTAGGCCATAGGGAAAGTAAGAAATTTCTGGAGAAGTTTAACTATTATTACAAATAAAACGATAATCTATTAATGAAACGATAATATTATAGCCTATAATAATTACTAGAATATTTTAAGCAAAGCTAAAACAATTATATAAAGACTTACCACGTGAGTATATATATATATATATATATATATATATATATATATATTTAAAATATCTGGAAGTTAACAATGAATTGGCCCGTGAATGCTTGATACTTAAAAATAAAAACTGGCCTTAGAATTTAGATTTTTTTTACCAATATATATATATATTTTTTTTTAACATTTGTAAACCCCGTGCACCACCGAACGTATAACACGGGGGTAAACAACACAGACAGAAGAAAGGATTACAACACAAACATCCATGCCTTCTCCGGGATTCGAACCCAGTCCCTGCGGCACCGCAGTCAGCTTCACTGACCACTATACCAGATAGGCGGCTTTTACCAATATTATGGAACATTTAAATAATTTAAATTTAGATTACAGATGAAAAGTTGTATTTTTCTTACTCAGTTGGTTATATATCTTTTTTTTATGACCAGGCCTTTACTTGAAAAAAAAAATTAACACATTAAGGCAGGAACTACCTACAAAAGTGGATAATGCTCCAAGCTATGACAGATTTAAGTGGCCACGGTAGCCAAATGATGAAGGCATCGGATCGTGGCTAGCGTGTCATGAGTTCGATCCCAGTACCACTGAAGACCCGCCGTGTAATCTGTCGAGAGCTCAAACGCCCTCCCGTTGGTGTGGTTGTTAGGAGAGGGGGTGCCAGCTCAGGTGTCGTCTGTGTCACTTGACCATGGTTCAAAATTACGCGGACCGTCCCCAAAAGCCCTCGTGTAGCTGAACAGTGGGACGTTAATATTCACTCACTCCGTTGGTGTGGTGTGGTAGTTAGGAGAGGGGGTGTCAGCTCAGGTGTCGTCCGCGTCACTTGACCATGGTTCAGAATGATGCGGTGCGTCGCCAAAAGCCCTCGTGTAGCTGAATAGTGCGACGTTAATATTCACTCACTCACTATGACAGATTTAAAAATTTAATATCCATTTTGCCTTATTCATTCAGTACTAGGTTTAATGATTTTCAAAAATGACAAAAAAAAAAAAAAATGCTAATCTTTTTATAAATCCCTTTTTAATTTCTCTGCAAGACGTTAATTGTTACCCACCTGAAATCTAAATAGAAATTATTAACCTACAGCACCATGCTACATTTCAAAGCGAAAATGCAAGGAACTTATTTCAACTGCAAGTGATCCGAATCCTATTGAATTTTGGAAATTTGTACCAATAAGCAATTTTCTCAATTTACATGATTTAGCTATCATATATTGTTGTAAATTTGGTTCAACAAATGTTTGCAAATATGTCCTATTTAGTATACTATATTTTTTTGAATTTCCGCTACTAAGACATGCTCAAGGTGAGTGCTTGGATGAGTGAGTGTGTATATTAACGTCGCACTGCTCAGCCACATGAGCGCTTTTGGCGACGGACCTCGTAATTTTGAACCATGGTTAAGCGACGAGGATGAACACCTGAGCTGGCACCCCCTCTCCTAACTACCACACCACACCAACGGGAGGACGTTTGACCTCTCGACAGATTTAACGCGCATAACTTTCCCCTATACGGCGGATCTTTAGTGGTACTGGGCTCGAACTCATGACATGCCAGCCACGATCCGATACCTTGACCACTAGGCCACTGGTAAAGTTGGAAGTGGTCCCCAAAGTATTTTTTTTATCACATAGTGGCACTCTTACCAAAAAGGTTGGCCACCCCTGGTCTAGGACCGCAGGAGATCTTGAGACGTCACTTTAGGCTGCTATACAAAAGTAGACCCTAACTACGACCCTTTTATTTAGACAGTGTGTATAAAGCTCTTGTTGTTCAAATATTCATACAAACAGTACCCGTAACAAATAAATGGGAGTGATTCGATAAATGTTCGAATGCACAAATAAATGTTAAAGGCACAGACTGACTAGACCGCATCTGTCGCTTTTCGACTTCATGAGTAATGCATGGTGTCTGGTGGTAGGACTAGGCCTAGACACAGAGACGTCTTAAGGCACGGGCAAACTGGGCCCAGGGCCTCGCTCTCGGAGGGGGCCTTTATAAGATCCTCATTCTGATAATTTTAATAGTCAAATATTATTCCCACGCATATTCTCCGAAAAACAGGGAATTTCAAAATGCTTATCAACTGGCAAACCTGGTAAGTCTGTATTATTATGTGATGACCCTTGTCCCTGTCTATGTCTAGGCCTAATACCATGCAAAAAGAGTGAACTGATTTAGTCAAAATGCGGCCAACGGTCGAGCCGGTTTGTGCCTAGGTTTTTGAAATTGTGAGTCGTACACATTTATTTGTTTCAAAAGACCGTTTGAACGAGTATTTGACAATGCATGTTATATACTATCTGTTTTTAAAAATCTCAGATAGGGCCTACTTTGTATAAGGGCCCAGGGCCTCAAAGAGTCTTAAGACGTCCCTGCCTAGACACGGAGACATAGTCTTGCCGCTGCTGCTAGTTGATATACAGTTCGAAATTCTCAGTTTTTTGGAGAATATGTGTGGGAATTTACATTAGACAATAAAATTATTTGGATCAAGATGTAATTGAGGCAGAATTAAGAACGAGATAAGGCCCCTTTCCGAAACCGAGGCCCTTAAAACGTCCGTGTCATTCATAGATGATATCATCCAACTCAGGAGAAAATGGTTGCCGAGACCTGATCCTCTCTTGTCTACTTGTTGATCCAGGTTACGTCCTACCCTTGATCGTCGTGTTTGGACCTTTCGAAAATCCAACTTCTCTTTACACAAAAGTATGAGATTCTAGCCCTTAGTCTTCATAATATTTCTTTAACTGTACAGAATATCTATTTCTTTTTTCATTCATCTTAGCTGAGGGTTAACCACTTCCCTGTTTTGCCCAAATAGTGCTCAGGCACTTGAAACGGCACTTGGGCAACACTTTATTCTACTCTAATCTTCTGAGTTGTCCGTTTGTTTTTGTTTTTTGGTCGTTCAGTGTGCAATGTTAGTTCCAGATGTCTCTAATAGTCGAGTAAAGTTAGGACTGCAAAAAAGTGTCTAAGCCGGTTTCAAAGTTAGGTTTAACTGCATTCTTTTAGACAAGAGAAGGCGGGAATTTTCTTTTTACTAGATGGTGTACCGCAAACTACGAACACTATTTCTTTTAAATTTGGAGCTTAAAATAGAAGACAAAATGAGTGATTATGAAAGGCTCATAACTGAAAATATTTCTGATATTAACTCAGGTTGTGAGTCTAAAATTTCTGTAAAAGATTCTGTAAGTAATGAAAATTTGTTACCGGATTACTCTTGTGGTGTAGGTAGAATCGATCAGCATCTCACAAATTATCCAATAACAAAAAGAAGAGGCAAGAAAAAACACAAAGAAATATTCTCCCATAGTTTAGGTACATCATTGTGGAATGCTTTCGTTTTATATCAGAAACAGGGAGGAAAATTATCTCATTTGAATTTCAGGCTTGATCTTATAGATCATAGATCGCCTTATTGAGACATGGCGCGGTAAATGAGAAAAAAGGATGGACGACCAAGAATTTTGCCCAGTCCCTTACGATTGACAGGATAAAACTTTTTAGAGGTGATTCCTCTCACCGACAAAAAATTGAGACCATTGTTTTGTGTGTTATTCGAAAAGAAACGATTCGGGAATACGGGTGAAAAAAGAAACACGATACTTTCGTCCCGATTTTGATACTGGACTGCGCTTATCTCGCTGTTTTAAAATTTACCACACAAAAACAGAATTTTAAGAGAATAATTACCTGCATGTGTTTCAAATCTAATATACATTTTTGTAAAGTATTCTTTTGAGTTTCGCCTATTTCTTCGGAAAAAAGCCAACTTTAAGGAAAAATATTTTTTCAATAAAAATAATTTTAAAAAATTAGCATAATTCTTTAAATTTAATATTTATAACATTTCTGACTGCTAATTTGACTTTTTATAATTGGTTTCCTCATAAAAATGTTTAAAAAAAATATGGTTAATTTATTATCCAATCAAGAGCTAATCATTACTCGCAACACGTGTCTCATTGAATTCCTTATGTTGCAATGGAACTATAATTAGTCATTCAACAAATCTTTCGATGCTTACATTAGGAATGCCCTAAGAACCATGCTACGCCTTAGTTTTCGATTGCATGTCTAATTTTCAGGGAAACACGGTATTATTTAACGAGTATGTGAATGTTTCTCAAAGTTGCCCCATAAGGCAACGCGTTAGCTTTTGGAGACAGACCTCATAATTTTGAACCATGGTCAAGTGGAAAGGACGACAACCAAAGCTGACACCCCTTCTCTCCAAACTTCCACACCACGCTATATGAGGACTCTGGGCTTCGATAGCCCCATTGCACGGCGAATTTTCAGTGGCACAAGGCTCGAATTCATGATACGTAATTCACGAGTCCGTGACCATAACCAATAGGCTACCGCGACCTCCGGTATTATCTTATATAATAACAACTCAGTGGCGCAACAGCCCATGAGGGCCAAGGTCTACAGTGCCCAACTCATTATACGTGACCTTGGGCCCTGAGGTGCATGAGCAGATATTCTGATCAGGTGGTCAGCCTGGCCTGAAAACCCCCAGCTTTAAGTTCCCAAGGAAGCTTGGTATTCATTTTATCGACCCATTGAAGGGATGAAAGGCTGGTCAACCTTGCCCTGCCCGGGGTTTGAACCTCGGACCAGTGGTGAGGAGGCGCGATGCCCTAACCACTCAGCCACTGGGCTTCATCTTATATAGTACATAACAAAATAAATATACAAACATAGTAACACATATATGCCAAAACGCATGTATTATTTTTTAAACGCAGGATGTGTAAATTAAAAATCGGATTAATCAAATTAATTACAGGGTGTAACGCGGGAACTTCCTGTTTTGCACAAGTTGCAGTGATGTTCGTAAAAAGGGATTCGGTGGAAGGGATGGTGTGGGATATTTGTGTTCCCGCCCGTCTCAGTCTCAAACATGTTGTGGTCGAGGGAGCAGCGCGCTTTTGCCATGGAGGCGTATTTCTCTAACGGTCGGTTGGTGATTACAATGCACTTGCCTTTCGTCGTCACTTCGATATTCCTCCACAAGGTCGTGTCCTGATCGGAAATTTGATTTAATATGGATGGATGCCTTCCGAGCAAACAGGGAATGTCTCCAAAGAAAGGGAAAGACCTCCGAAGACCGTTAGAACACCTGAAAATGTAGAACGAGTTCGTGTGTCAATTAAAACCTATATGTGGTAATGATCTAACAATTCTTCTTAGCCGCTCTCCAAGAAAGGGATCTTGGCAACGTGTGATTTCGACAAGATAGGGACACAACCCACAGCTCCAGTGTTTCCAGGGTTTTAAGACCTTTTTTCCCCAAATGACTGATCGCTTTGCTAGGGGACGTAAACTGGCCTGTGCGCTCACCTGATTTATCCCCTCCTAACTACTTCCCGCCTACTTATCTCTAGTCCCTGGTTTACAAAGATCGCTCCAAGACCTTGGAAGACCTACGGAACAACAACCAAACCGAAACTGACAATATCGCGCTCGAAAAGGTGATTCAAAATTTTTGAAATCGACTGCATCAATGTATTGATAATGGAGGGCAATGTTTAACAGACAGTGTTTTTAAAACTGTGTAAATTCAAACCCCCCCCCCTTCTACTAACTAGCACACCACACCAACGGTAGAACGTTTGAGCTCTTGACAGATTTAACGTGCATCGCTCCCCTACACGGCGGGTCTTCAGTGGTACTGGGATTGAACTCATGACACGCTAGCCACGATCCGATGCCTAGACCACTTGGCTACCGCGGCCACACCATGACTATTGGAAGATACAAAGGAGTTAGAAAGGTGATAGGACAATATTTATCTTGTTCTTTCTATGATAACATTTAATATATTCAAAATAGGAATTTTGAAAGTTCTCTCTCATGAAATATTTAAATTCTTAAGTACTGTTGAATAGACTGGATTTCTTAAAAGACTTGATTTTAATGATAGAAAAAATATTCAGTTATGAAATATTCAATTATCAACACATATTGAATCAGATAAAAATATATCAACAACTGTGCGCATTTAAACTTTCGGTTATGCAATGTATCACTCAAAGAGGTTCGTCGAACTTTTTCAAGAACAAAAATTTACAAGTCAGCAAAAATAATTGAATATCACATTTAACACTTTTTTTTCTAAAAAAAAAAACAATATTTTCCGAGAAATATTTAAAAATAAAGAATTAATGCATGGCAAATGTTTACTACTTTGTTTTAAAAACCTTCGAAGTTTCTCATTTATTTTATTCCAGCTCATTTAATTTAACATTAAATGCATTCAACTATGAGTTTAAAAAGATTAAACTATTTGCATCATTGGAACAAGTATTCTCAAAGAAGCTATTTCATGAAAAAACTGATTTGAAAAACTAAAAAGATCAAAATTTATACATTTCTGTCAGAGAATTTTAGAAAAATGAATGGTAATACATCTCTTGTAACTGACAAAACATTTTCTAGCTGTTTTTGCTAATTACAGATATGTACTTATTGTCATAAATGAAAACATCGAAATTAAACAAACGTTTACTATTACTATTTACCAAATTTTTTTTTTTTTTTAAAAAATGCTTTGAAAAAGAATTTATTTACTTTCTTTTTCTATTATTTTTTTCCTTCTATTTATTATTTAACTATCAAAAGTTCAAAATCGTTCATTTTTGAATTTTTTTTCAAAATATAAATAAAAAAGTAACAATTCTAAACTTTCAACTATCTTCTAGAGCTAGATTTTTCGAATTTTAAACCCCTGTAAAACGAGCACGGATAATTTTTATTACATAAGCAGGCTTACAATATCAAACTTTCTACAAAAAATCGAATATTCCGTAGACAATTCTAAATTTAAAGTTAGTTTTTTTGTCGATGTGATTTTACACTTAATAAAAACTGTACAACTCCAACAAAAACAACAATCATTTGTTTCTTTCATGGATGTAATCAATAAAAAAATAGAATAAAAACAAAAGCCGGAACGGTTGAAAAAATACCTGTTGCTTACCTTTTCCTTTTAAAATCCACCCAACGTTCTTTCCGCCATCTATATGTGTGACACAGTGAGTGCATCCGTTATCAATGAACCTGCATTATTGTCTAAAACTTCTACGACTTTCGAATAACCGGATTATGATCCATTCTGTTAATCGCACATAATTAACAATCAACCGAGGCTTTTATTTAATACAGTGCATATTTTTTTTCTTGCTGTGTCTATGATCCAAACTCGTTCCCAAAGGGTTGAATGAGAAATGTGTTCTGACTGTGAAGATACATCGAGTGACGTCAGAGTTGCTGTTTTTGTAGACGCACCGTCTGGTAACCGCCATTTGGGAATTTGCCGAGGGTTTTTTCTTCTCATTTTTCAGTGCAATGTGCCAAAATCTCAAACCTTTTCTGTGCTTAATATATTAATTAAGTCAACTGATTTATTCTTTTTTCCTCGTTTGTATTCTTGATTAAATATTTTTTCATTAATTTAGAGCTGCAATCACAATGTAAGTTGTAATTATTCTTAAAGAAATGGTACATTATATAACATAGCCTGAAATTCAAAATGTACTTGAACTCGTAATGTAAATTTAATATTTAGAAATAAATTTCAGATATTATGAGAAATTTATATACAATTTGGAGAAATGACACAAAATAATATTTTTTGACGAACAAAAAATTGTTCCAAAATCTCATTTTATTTCTAATCGTCAAAACACTTCGGACAGATGATTTCGGAACAAATTATTCGATATATTACTTTTAACATGTTGCCACAGTTTGAAAACAAAATAATCTTTGATAATGAATATCAATATCGATACAAACTGAAATGTTATAGAAAATAATACATGAATAAAAACAGCAAACACAATAAAAAAAATTAAAGTATTAATAATAAATAGAAATAGTTCTGTTTGAAATATTTATAATGCTCCCATGTTGTGAAAGATTAAGTAATGCAGCCTTTGATGGTTACAGGAACAAGATATTTTTAATGTTCATGAAGTTCCACAACACAAGGAGATACACACACACGCACAAAATATATAGTGTAGGAATGAGACATAAAAGGAGGGAAAAAGGCTTTCCCTGACTCCACGTGTACCCATCGCTCGGGGACCATCCGGCGGAACAACAACTCTAGAAAAACGTTCTCTTTCCCCCCAAGAACAAGTAGCGCCACCTGGCTGTCGTTATTTGTCAAGGGAAGGCAGAGTTTAAATGTAACTGTTACAATGTTAAATACTCAAAAATAGATAAATTTTGATGCTCTATAACTGAGCCATTTTTTTAGTATAAAACAAGGAAAATAAATCTTTTGATCACAGGAGCGATGATTGTTAATTAAATAACTTAACGAAAATTATCTTAATTTTAAAGAAAATTGAATTTATCTTATTAATATTAATTGTATGAATAAAAAAAATTTTTTCTTGTGAATAACTAATTTAAAACTGCAATGGGTGTAAATTATAATTATTCGTAAAAGGATGTACACATATATCGCTTCCCCTAAAGTTAAAAGTATACTTAAATTCGCATGAAAATAAATATTTAGAAAGAACACAAGACAGTATGCTTCACTGTTTTACTATTTGGAGAAGTGACCCAAAATAATGCATTTAAATTAACAAAAAAAGTTTTTGAAAATCTCATCTTATTTTTTAATTGTCAAAATACTTCTTACTCATGATCGGAAACAATTTGTTCTATTAATTATTTTTAACATGTTGCCACGATTAAAACACAAAATAATCTTTGATTCTGAATATCAGTATCGATACAAATCTAAATATTACAAGAAAATAATACACGAATATATAAACAATATAAAAACAATAATAAATTAGAATATTAACTATAAATAGAAATGGTAATATTTAAAAGTATTTACAATATTAAATTGACAAAAATATAGAAATGTTCATATTAAGTTGATAATAAGTAATGTGCTATAATTGTTCCATTTCAAAACATAAAACAAGGAAAATAAATCAAACCTTTTGATCACAGAAACGATGCTTATTAATTAAATAACTTGAATAAAATTACTTAAATTTATAAGCAAATATAACTTAACTTCAAAATAAAAATTAATTTAATTGTAAGAAAAAAATTAATTATTTTCATGAATAAAATAAATTAGGAATTTTTAATTTGTAACAACGTGTCTTTTCGCATCAACGAATGATTCCAATTCTAAACGCATTTAAATCTATAAAATTCTTTGTTATCTTGGCACATGTTTTATCCCCAATCTTTTTACAATACAAACAATGACACAACAAAAACATTTTTCTTGTAGCAAATGATATGTTTTTAAGATCATTATCTTGTTAAAGAGGGAATTTTGACCCCTGTCACAAATTAGCAACGTTGTCTTTCATACTATTTCCCATTTAGTAAGACAGGACATCTTGTCAACAAACCTATTGTTGAATGCGAACTTTTCTACTCTTGATGTTGCCACACCCTCCGAAACTATTGCTGATTCAACTCCTTCAGTTCAAAATTGTAGTAACTGCTAGAGATTGAACTTAGAACGATTTTGTAAAGTAAGGTTATTGCGTTGCAGCATCTCTGTGTTCATTTTTTAAACTGTATTCTTATGATTTTACTCTTAACCTGACACTTCTCGCGCAGGGTATGCCATACCCACCATTTAACTTTTTTAACGCTCCTTCTAGAAATTTTTTTTTTTTTGGAAAATGGTTAGTTTCAGGGGCTTTAGCTTGTAAGTGAATTCTAAATATATATTTTCGAACACAGTCTCTTCGGGTATGTCATACCCGCGCGTGAATCGCCGTTACAGTTCTGAATGCATGAGCGCGCTTTAAATCTTTCTTATGCTATGTGAGTAATTTAATAGATAGAGTATTTTTAATAGATATAGTTCAACAGTATTTTCAGATGAAGAAAGACTCTTTGCGGGGATGATGAGGAAGAAACGAATGATGAGTAGTATAATAGCACGTATAATTCCTCTACTGAAATCGATCCAGATAATTTAATTGAGGGAGCAATTATCATCTTTGACAAAATGCCCACATCATATTCAATGGCTAGAAAATGTAACTGTTAGCCTATGACAATCTTTTTTTGTGTTGTTGAACGTTGTGATATATATATAATAAATGCGCAAATTATTTTGTTAAGTCCCCAGAAACCACTTACTAAACATCGAACCAGGCGCTGATTTCTGAAGCGTTTTTGATTTCTATTTATAGAAGAATGTAAAGAATATAAAAACCAGCAAGCAATGATTCTACGAAATTAAAAAAACAATTAAGATAAAGTAAAAAACATCGCACTCACTTGCGACGAAGACTAAATGAGTATATTAACAAAGTACTGAATGCCCTTATAAAAAAAACAGAAAACTAAATTTACGCGTGTGAAAAGTGTAATTAGCACATTGTATTTTCGACTTTTCTTCATTTTTCACCTTTGTATACAAATTTTATGGTAAAAACAGAGTGTAACATTCTTGGGTATGAGATACCCTGCGCGAAAACTTTCGTTCGTTTTTTTCACGCGAGTGATGCCGGGTTAATGCATTATTACACTTTGGCTGTGCCTATGAGAATTATAAATTGTTTTAAAGAATCTTCCGAAGATGATTATTTAGCACCTTCCTTTGTGTCTGAAATTGTGTGGACGCTGTAACCTAATGGTTATGGTCACGAACTCTCGGTCGGAGTGTCGTGGGAGCGAGTCCTGGTGCTACTGAAGATTCGCTGTGTAATGTTAATAATATTCGTGCTTTGAGAGTCATAGGATCATTATATCGAAGTCCCTGAGCAGTATTTTCTTCAATTTATACTTCCTGTACCTACTTTGGTTCTTAAAAGCTTCTTTCTTTTTTTTTTTTTTGCCGTAGTTACGTCTTTATCCTTTGTACTTCTACTCATCAAAAAACTCACCGTAGGTAGCCTAGTGGTTAGAACATCGGATTCCAGACCGGAGGGCCTGGGTTCGATGCCACCAAATACCACCGAGTACACACGGAGTCCGTTCCCGTTAAATCAGTGGGTCCGAAAGTCTTGTGGGTGGTCGCAGCAGAAACCACGAGTGCAGGGGGCTGGAGAATATTTCCCTACCCTTCAGCTCCGTGCCTAAATTGTGGAGGTGGAGATAGGTGGTGTCGCCATCTATCGTTAAGAAGTCCAACCTGTCTCACAGGCTCTGGCAACTTTCATTCCTTCCCTTCGGGAAGGACACAACAACAAATAACTGACTGACACGTACCAAATTTTGCATTAGAAAACTGTTGGATTATCTTTTTTTTTCACGAATCTTAACCACAAGTTATTATTTCAAAAAAAAAATCATAAAAATTTATCGTGGCGATTTAGAAGGGATACTCACTCTTGATTATATGAAATATTATTTTTAAATCATAAAAAAATTATCTTGCCCAATTTTTATTTCTTCTTTTTGTGTGAAGTTTGGAAAACATGTATATTTTAATTGTAGAAAAATTATAAAAAATGCTTCTTAATTTCTTTTCTAGAGAGAGAGAGAGAGAGAGAGTTATATTAACGTGTCGACTATAAAGCTGCACGAAGGCTATTGGCGACGGACCTGGTAATTTGGAATAATGGTTAAGTGACGAAAACGACACCTTAACTGGCCCCATCTTCTCCTAACTTCCACACCAGTGGCCGCAGTAGCCTAGCGGCCTAAACAACGGAGTCGTGGCCGGCATATCATGAGTTCGAGCCTGGCGCCGCTGAAGACCCGCCAAGTAGGGGAGCAATGCACAAAAAATCTGTCGAGAGCTCAAACGTCCTCCCTTTGGTGTGCTATGGTAGTTAGGGGAGGGGGTGCCAGCTCAGGTGTCGTCCTCGTCACTTGACCATGGTTCAAAATGACGAGGTCGGTCGACAAAAGCCCTTGTGTATCTGAACAGTGCGACGTTAATATTCACTCACTCACTTCACACCAACGGGAGGACGTTTGAGCATCAACAGATAAAACATGCAACGGCCCCTTTTGCACGGTGGGTCTTCTGCGGTACAAGGCTCGAACTTATGACACGCCGGCCACGAGTCAGTTAGCTTTGACCACTAGGCTACCACGACCTGATGTAACTTCTAAGAGCAATGTTAATAAACAATTGCAAAACCTATGCTGTTATAAAGAAGAAGCAATAATTTAAGTTAAATTAAATACGCACCCGCACGCGTTTTTATAATCAACAAGCCAGTGAAAAAAAGAAAATATATTAACCGAAATCAAAATGGAATATAGGTACTTAAATATATTTATTAGGGAATTATTTTCTACAGTTATATATAAATTTCTCCTCTTTCATGAGATTTCTATAATATATATATAAATTTGTGTTTACAATTCAGTTATTTCATAGAATAACTAGATGTTTCATGAAATAACTAAACAAGTCAGTTAAAGTATATGATAAATAAAAAAAATTTCATACTTTACCTAGTTATTCTATGAACTAACTATTGATATACCGTCAAAAAAGTGAAAATAAACTATTTCAAAGTTATTTTACAAATAGCTAAAATCTCTCGAAAAATTTATCATGTGGTTTTTAATTTTAGCGACGAAGCCCCCTCTAGCCCCCTACCATAGAACAAATTAGACAAAAAGATATAGCTCGACAAGGAGAATCTATGGTTCGAGTTTCAAAGCAGAGACTCAAAAATCCTCAGAGAGATGAAGATTTTAAATTTTTTTAAATAATTTTAAAAAGTGAAATGGGGAGGAGGAAATAGAATTATTGCAATAAAATTATGTGTGCAGAAAGTTCATAGGGATATCTATCGCATCAGACAGGTACGGAATACCAAGGTGGCCTAGGATTCGAGATATAAAGGAAATAGGCCTATGGGGGGGGGAGCACCTAAAGAGGTCGATTTCTCGTATATGAAGTAATACTACCGAACCTCGGCAAAGAGTATAAATGGATGGGTCTTGTTGAGGGAAACCAGTGGTTCAAACCTCAAAGCAGAGACTCAAATATATTTCAAGATATTACAAATTTTTAAAAGTTTTAAAAAAAGTTTTAAAACGTTGAAATAAAATACAAGGAATGACCCTATGAGCAAGAAATTTGATGCGAATATATAATGGAGGCAGAGGGATCGAATGAGCTAGGTCCAAGCGGACTGATAGGCTCAGGTGTAGAGGTATAGGCAAAAAGGCTGTCCAGGGGACGGTGACCACTGGAGGATCGCGTCCCAGGATACCAAAAATAGAACGGTAGTTCGGTCGATCTCCCAAATATCAACCCCATATCATCAAAAAAGTGGTCCCATAGGAAGAACATGGGGATTGATATTTTAGTGTGTAAGCCCTCCCCTGCCCAAAGCAGGTTTCGACCATCTCTTGTTCCCTAATTGGAAGATATCTAGAATCGGTTCAAAGAACTTTCGAGTGCCGTATTTCACATGCCCGATCATTTAATCGTTATTCTATAGAATACCTAGTTAAATCGTAGAATTCAATAATTTTGTATGTTTTAACTGACTTGTCTAGTTATTTTATGAAATACCTAGTTATTCTATAAGAAATAACGGATTTCACATTTTAACGGTAACATATATATATATTCATGCTTAAATCATGCAAAATTAAAATTCTGAAAATAATTTGTTCAAGAGTTATTGAACTCCGAATCTTATACCTATTCTTTAAATTATACACTAATAAAAAATATAGTACGATTAATAATACGAAAATTACATAATTATTTCGTTTTCCTTAATAAAATTACAATTATTTTTTTGCCTCTTTTAAACGCTGCAGTAAAAAATTCCAATTTTGCAAGCACGAAAAGCAGTAATGTTGCATGTGAATGTTAATTGAATCAACGAAATGACGTCAGTAAGGATTCAGAGTTAATAACTCTTTATTTGAGGATAAAAAATATAACGAACAGAAAATAAATCTGTCGTGCTGGATGCACCATAACTCTAATAAACCATGATTAACGAAATAAGAAATCACGGGAGAAAAAAAGAAACAATTCACGAAATATCAATCCACTTACTAATCTACTATGTCTAGCCGCTAGCTTCACTCTTTCCAATGTTAGCAGGAACTCCTGAAAATTTCTGGAACGTTCTTAAATTTCAGAATCTCTCTCCATGTCGACTATGTGATGAATACAAATCTTAGAACGAATTTTGGTCGATAAACTGCCAAAAATGTCGCCAATTTAGACGCCATTTACTCGTAGGGTTGCCACGGATAGCGAAGTTTCCTCCTGTACAATGTGTTTTCCTGCACTGATCGATAACAACAGTGGTACTCTGATATTTCGTAAGGATGTTAACAATAAATAATTTTTGTGGCACGAGAATCAATAGTAAATCATTAAGAAAAGAGAACCGCTTGATGACTTAGCAATTATTAAGGAAATTATGCTTGATTTTTTTTAAAATTTTTAGTCAATTTTTTTTTTCAAAATTACTTATAAACTCGTATCACCTAAGAAATCAAATTATGAGAAATTAAAGGCGAGAATGTTTGAACAATTGCTACAATTGAGATATTACTTTGAAATCTTTCTTTTTCTTTTAAAAAAAATAAATAAAATAACAGTATTCTCAAGGGGGTTACAACATTCAAAAATATACTTTGACAAATGGTTACGTATTTAGCTGATCACATTTTTGCATATATTTTATATAAAGTAATTCTTTTTAAGATAGAATATATATAGATACTTTAACTCTTCATCTACCGCATTATGATTTACTGCATTTTTTTCGTGCAATATTTTTTTTTTTAATCACTACATTGAAAATCAAGGAATATACATAAATAAAATACTCAACTTTGGGAAATCTAATCCGTTAAAGCTAATTAATTAAATTGGTACTTTAAAATACCGTCAATACACAAAGGTCTAAACTATTCTCAAAATACAAAAAGACCGAACGACTTTTTTAACGGAGTTTCAACTCTTAAAAATGCTAAATAACCAGAGAACACTAAAAATTTGCAGTACAAAATATTTATTTTTGACAATTATAAAATTTCTAAAGTTTATTTTATTTTTCACACATAAAAAAAAGCAGGTTTTGCACATAAACTTAATTCGATGATATTCAAAGAAACAGTTTTCCTTTTCATTCATACACAAAAATTCATTACACGTTGTGTATTTTGAGTGAGGTTTCGATTGATTGTTTTTAAAGCACTCCTGGGGTAGGAAATATTGTATTTTCTGAATATGAACTACTGCACCTTGAGTCTTGTTCAGTCTCTTTCTTGATCACCATCTTAAGAATCTGACGAAAATTCCAGCAGATAATTTGCTGAGATTTTTTCATCTGAAGGACCATCTGTTAGTGCATCACTACTTTCAGACAGAAGGTTCTGTAATAAATTCAAAGCCTCTTGAAAACTGAGTTTCTTTTTTCCAGACACTCTAAGAAAAAGAAAATAATTTTTATAAGCACCTTGAAAACCTCCTATTTTCGTTAAATCTCAGTGACACATAAAGGAATTAAAATATTGCTTTTTGGATAAATTTTTGATATTTCATTTAATTGTGTGGTAAAAATCAAGCTCAGATTTAAAGTTCAAAATTTTTTGAAAATGTCAAAAAAAAAAAAAAAAAGCAAAATTAATAAGTTAAGTTAAAATGAAATGCCCAAAAAACAGCATAACTCTATTGCACTACTATGGCGCTACAACACAAAAAAAAATAAGTTAAGGGGAGAAAAAAACTAAAATGGACGAAAAAAAACACTAACATCCAGTGTACTGACGGTACTTCGTTGCTTATATTTTAGATTGTCTTGATTTTATAACTTTAATTTAATTGTATTTAAACATGCTTTCAAATAAAATGCGGTTAAGGTATCCGACTGGTTGAGACAACTTTTTTTTTTTAAAAAAAAGGAGATATGGGGATTTTTTTTTTGTTTGTTATTTTTATATTTGTTTAGTGCATTTTAAGAAAAATGTGCTAAAATTAAGAAGAGAAAAAAAATTATTATTACTAAAATAGGAAAAAATAGGTAAAAATTGACAAAAAATAGCATAAACGCGGCCCATTCTGCACCAAAGGTTTATGAACAAATTTTCAATTTTTTCAATCTAATGTGTTGCTATATTATTCAATTTTGAAATGACCCAGGATAAGAGATATTTTCTCTTTTACAAAAACTGGAGCACTTTACCTCGGTTACTATATGAAAATGCTTAAAAAGACAGTGATTATATTCACATAAGGGACTATAAATTTTGTAATAAAATAGTGATTGATAAATCTGAAAGTTAAAACAATTCTACGATTATACATAACGTACAGAAAAAATTTCAGTTAATTATGTTCAAAACTTTTTTAGCAATCACTGACCCCGTTTGATTATTTTCAAAAAATCACATTTCGAGTAAAACGCGTTTTAAAGTATGACATCTTGCTTAAAGTAATGGCATCTGCTTTTACTAAAATACTTGTAGTTTTTGTTCTAGTAAACGGAAAATGATAAACTTGGTATTTTTATAAATCTAAAAAGATGGCCCATAAAATAAAACTATAAAAAAAATAGTCAATTTTTGGCAAAATTCACAGTTTTAGGTTAGTCGGATACCTTAAACTAAAAATGAATATAAAGTGAGTTAAAATTTCAACTCACTAGAACGCTACCACAGTAAATAAAATAGAAATAATTTAATGTTCCTTCAGCGGCCCGGTACCATTTGACCCACAAACCGGTACCGTTCCGCAGTCCTGGGCTGAGGACTGAGCTGAGGCCTTATGACGTAGAAGAAAGTGGCGTGTGCCCACTAGAATAAATACAATAAACTTTAATTTTCAAATTTTAATAAGAATTTTTTTTTTTTTTTTTTTTTTTTTTTTTGCAATTAATTATATATTTTTTAGGTAAACGAGAATTTAAAAGAAGAATAAATCCCAAAAAATTGCTCAGAGTTTTACCTATAATCCCAGTTTGAGTTTTATTTTCATTATATTGTTTCACACAAGGTGAATTTTCATTGTTGTTCGTTAGTATTGACTCCACAAATATTTAGTCCAATATAACGGTTTAATCATTTTTTGAAATACACTGTAAACTATTAAAGACCTCTTTGACTATCACAGAATAATTCAGAATAATTTTTCACGAATCCTAGACATATCCTCTGATTTTTAATCGGAGGGGGGGGGGCAGAGTTTTTTTTTTTTTTTTTACTCGCATACCCCTTGATCTATCACTACTGTTCCACTACCTCACTCCCATTTTGCACATCTTTGATTACAGTACAGAAATAACATTTTTATTTTTAACAGTTATACAAAAGGGATGTACATTGGAAATTACACAGTTGGTAACTAAATTTTTTTTAAAAAAATAGAAAACGTTGGCAATGTTAATTTTGATAGCAAGGTAGCTTATTGAGAGCTTATTGAAAACAATATTTTGAACATAAACTATTAACGACCATTATGTACACTCGCTAAATCAATTATAATACATTCTACGAAAATATAAAACAATGGGTACTGGTATTCCGAGATAAAATAATTGAATGTAAACTATAAATTTGCTTAAATTTATTTAACTAAAATAATTTTAGAACTATTTTACCATAAAAAATATTCAGGGAATGAGAGATGATCCCCATACAACGGCGTACAAAGAAATTTTTCATGGAGTGAGAAGTCAAGGGTCGAAACTCTACCATTCTCATATCATACCTCAGTACGCCATCAAACACATTCTTTTGATTTTATCAATTATCGAAAACAAAACAAAAAATAGTAAAAAATAATTTTTTGAATAAATAATTAGCATTAATTAATAAAATAAATTATTGATAACAAATAATTAATTTTTAAGGAAGCTCAAGAATTTATGGGTTGCGTGGCAGGAGCGGACACATAACATTTCGTGTGTTGAGCGGACACTTTGAAACTCATCGTGGTTTGAGCGGACACATCCCCCCCCCAATCTTAGAACAGATCCGATTACCGAATTACAAGGATAAATACATTTTTGCCAATCAAATTTAATTACTTGTATTAAATTGTTAAGATGTTACAGTGCGAATACATTTTAAACATAGCAAAATGTAATAAAAATAAAAACTTTCAGAAAAATATTTAAAAATTAATAGTAAGTAACAATATAATACAAGTAATTAAATTTGATTGGCAAAAATGTATTTATCCTTGTAATTCGGAAATCGAATCTGTTCTAAGATGGGGGGGGATGTGTCCGCTTAAACCACGATGAGTTTCAAAGTGTCCGTTCAGCCCACGAAATGTTATGTGTCCGCTCCTGCCACGTCCGCTCATGCCACGCCACCGCACCACTGTCCCCATACGATAAAAAAATGTGTTAAAGTAGATGCTTTCAACAAAAGTCACGATATGCAAACAACAGAAAAAACCTGAATTATATATGAGAAATAACAATTATGACATCAAACCTCGTTAAGATCTTTTACTATAGTAAAAAAAACTCTATCTCTTAGTCTATCTCTTCATCTCTACTGCTTAGTCTATCTATTAATATTCATCATTGAATCTTATTTGCTTTGAACCCCTAGAGACCATTTTGTATAGCCCTGGAGATACTCATGCCACAGGTTCACAAACGCTAATCTAGAGCTTGCAATGGAGCCCATTGATAACCAATTCCAGGTAATAGACGAAAAAAACCGTAGAAAAAAATGTTATTGCTTTGATTTTACGAATTGAAAAAGACGAGCAAGAATATGCCATAAAAATACAAATGCGACGATTCATGCCTTATTTTATTTGTAGCTAGTAGTGGTTTAACCATATGATAGACCTATAGACAATTATATTTTTCCGCGAAAAGCTATCGCTACGAATTTCACAACTTTTAACTTGATTAGCAATAAATCGTAAAAACGTTAGGTATTAAGACTATTTCCCGGACATAAAGGGTCTTGACCTCTTCTATAAACCAGAACTTGTGTGAGAATTTTTACTTAATTTTTTTTAATATTTTGACATTTTTCATACACAAAAATAGTAGTATTATAATATATAATAATTCACATATATATATATATATATATATATATATATATATTTCTTACTAAATATAAAAGAAAGTTGAAACATCATATCATCAGAATTAAATTTAAATATTGTAAAAATGGATATGAAATTGAAAGAAAATAAAAGAAAAAAGAAAGCACAGTAGGCAAAGTTATTATTATATGTACAGTAGCGTCCCGAAAATCGGCCTAATGTAAGGGTGGTCAAGTTTGTGAAAATGCCGGGTTGTCAAGAATGAGATTAAAAGAAATAAGTACGAGTGTTTGATCAGAAAAAATATTGTACAGCATTTGTATGTGTTGTTCGCTTGCGAAAATAAACAGCCCAGATACCCTTAAGGTATCCGACTACCCTAAAATCATAATTTTTTCAAAAATTGACATTTTTTTATGATTTTACTATATATGCCATCTTATTAGCTTTATAAAAAATACCAAGTTTTTTATTTTCCATTCACTAGAACAAAAATTACAAGTGTATTAGTAAAAGCAGATGCCTTTACTTTAAGCAAGATGTCATACTTTAAAATGCGTTTTACACGAAATGTGTTTTTTCTTCAAAATGCAAAACGGGGACAGCGATTGCTCAAAAAGTTTCGAAAATAATTTACAGGATCTTTTGTGAATGTTCTGCATAATAGTGGAAGTGCTTTAACCTTCAGATTTATCAATCACTGTTTTATTACAAAATTTACAGTCCCTTATGTTAATATAATTACCGAGTTTTTTTTAAAGCAATTTCATATCCTGTGAGTTATTCATTACTTCCAAAAGGAAGTCAAAAACAAATTTGATTGGGTTCGTAATCCGTTTGTGATAACGAATACATCTGTATATGAATTAATTTTGGATAATGGGGGAAAATTAATTTCACTCTGCAATGATCATGATTTAATTTCAAAGCATTCGGAAGAATCAATTAATTCATTTTGGATTAAAATTAGAGGCAATTATCCCATAACAGCCAAAAAAGCTTTAGAAATACACTGCTGGCCACCGTAAATGCAGCACCCTGAAGGAAGCACGCAAATAACATGAAATTTACAACATGCATTAGCGAATATGAGATATGCAAATGATTAGAATTTCAGAGCTGACACACATTACGCACGCCTGTGACGCCACCTCAAAGCGCTATTTAAGGCTTGGATATTTCGACGACTTCAAGTTCGGCAATTGTGTTTTTCTTGTGGTTTTTCAAAAAATGATCAGTTATGTCTCGTAGAAAGCAGCAATCAGCTTTTGATCAAGTATCCGAGTTCGACAGAGGAAGGATAGAGTGGCCTACCGAGGTTGTGGATTATCTTTCAGGGAAATCGGTAGTCGTGTTGGACGAAACCAAACAACTGTAATGCGGATATGTGACCGCTGGATCCAGGAGAGTACGAAGGACCGACGTGGTCGATCGCATCCACCTCAGTGCACCACTTCACGTGAGAACAGGCAAATTGTGCGCATGGTAGTGACGGATCGCTCAGTCACATCACGAACCATAGCACAGCACATTGAGTCTGTAACGCATCATTCAGTGTCTGCACGTACCATTCCACGCTGTTTACAGCAGAGTGGTCTGTCCGCAAGACGCCCATTGCTTGGTCTACCCTTGACGTAGAACCACAGACGTCTCCGCCGCTAATGGTGCGATGAAAGAAGGATGTGGGCGGCAGAATGGAATGAAGTTGTCTTTTCTGACGAGTCACGCATCTGTCTGCAACACCACGATGGTCGGATTCGAGTCTGGAAACACCGTGGAAAGAGGATGCTGAACAGCTGCGTTATGCACCGCCACACTGGTCCTGCACCGGGTATTATGGTATGGGGTGGTATTGGATATCACTCTCGCACTCCTCTAGTTCGCATTGCCGGTATTTTAAACAGCCAGCGCTACATGTCCGAGATGTTGGAGGCAGTTGTCCTTCCTTACCTTCAGGGCTTGGCCACAGCCATATTTCAACATTATAATGCGCAACCACACGTGGCACGCATTGCCCAAAGGCTCTTCGTCAATCACCAAATTGAATTGTTTCCCTAGCCGGCTCGCTCTCCGGATCTTTCGCCGATAGGAAACATGTGGTCCATGGTTGCTCAACGATTGACCCGGATTACACCCCCAGCTGCCCCACCAGATCAACTTTGGCAACGTGTGGAAGCTGCTTGGTCTGCTGTATCCCAAGAACACATCCAAAGTCTCTTTGAATCAATGCCGAGGCGTGTGGCAGCGGTGATCTCCAACAATGGTGGCTACTCTGGCTACTGATTCTGGCAGGAACCACACTTCACAGAAGTCTATAAATTTAATCATTTGATATTTGGTCAACATGTTATCTGCAAAATAAATTTTGTTGTGCTATCTCTTGTCTTTCTTGGTCTTGCATTTACGGTGGCCAGCAGTGTATTTTTCATAGTGCTTTATAGATAAATCTAAAATTCTTTTTAATTTATTTTATTGTTGGTGTGCCGCTAAATTTTGAAACTGCTAAAAATGTACAGCAAATAGGAGGGGGGGGGAGTTTGAGATTCACTAGTTTAGAGATTAAACGCGTTAAATAACTTGGATATTCCTTTGAAATGGTATTAACATCGCACTAAGCCTTTCTCTAGAGTTATTGCACCTCGTAGATTTGAGCCACTTTCATGGTTCTAATCCAACTTACACATAGTGACATTGAAAATGCAGTATCAAGAAAGAGTGGTCAGGAAATCAAGAAATTCAGTTCTCCTTTATAAATACCATATAAAGTCTTTTCCAAAATTGTCATAACTCTAATAAAGCAAAACCGACAAATTCAGAGGGGCGGTAGCAGGCAGCATAGGGACGACAAATCACCACAGAACACGAGGTTGCAAACCTCATTTAGTCGGTGAAAATCGTGATCATGATTTTTATGATCATTTCTTTTGCAGAAATGATCTGTTGAGATCATGCCTGGTGTCTGAATGCCTCAATGGCGTAAAATACATTGTTTACTACAAAACTTCCTAACGGAGTTATTGCAGGAAGTACCAGCCTCTGCTCATCGGAACGTGTGGTTCACGCACGATGGTGCACCAGGATATTTTTCGATTGTGGTGCTTTACCAGCTCCATGTTGCATATCCTGTAAGATGTATTGGACTTGGTGAGCCTCTTGCTTGACCTCCACGCTCCCCAGACCTATTTCCTAGGATTTCTTCTTCTGGGACCACCTGAAATCGCTTGTGAAGGACATACAGGTGTCTTTCGTCACGGATCATCATTGCTTCAGATGACATCGTCAGAACACCGGATTTGTATGAACGAGACTGACATTCCTTCTTCCGTCGGTATAGGGTGTGTTACGATCTACACGGTCGCAACTTCAAACAATTCCTACGACAATGACTTGTCTTTGAATTTCTGATTTCAAGCCATAATGCATTGTTCACATTGTAAACATGCTTCATGTCTTATTAATACATTTCTTACCTTTCACTGCCCCTTTTCATTTCACTTGACATTACACCCTTCGTAACTCTTTCTGCGAATTACTCCGACTAAACGTGGTTTACGAACCCATGTTCTATGGTGATTTGACGTCCCCATGCTGCCTCTTATCATTCCTCTGAATTTGTTGGTCGAATTCGGCAACACCCTGTATATTCGTGGTGGATTCTCTTCTCAGGTTAAGCCCATTCGCAATCTAAATCTCCCATGAATTTTTAATGATAATCATAGGATTGTTAGGATAAAAATAATTCAATTTTTCGCCGCTAGATGGCTGCACCTGTCAAGCTATTTTCAGAAATCAGTTGAATGACATTTGGCATGTTTTTAGCAAAACTAAATTAATTCTATCAGAATAAATGATAAACTTAAATAATAAATGTTATGTTTATTCAGATGCATATAATTATTGTTAATTTTTAAAATTATTCTCATAATTTATATTTCAGTTTTTGTGTTTTTACTTTTTATCTGGGTTAATAATATATCTTGTTAACTGTGAGCATAACTGTATTTTGTTAAAAAAACGTGGTGTTAGTTTGGAGAACCACACCACTCCCTGTAATGACTGCCTAGAGCAGAGGTGGCCAACCCGCGGCACGCGTGCCACATTGTGGCACGCGGGAGTCGTAACTGTGGCACGCGAAGACTTATTGAAAAATTACAAAAATTTTATAAAAAAGACTACTGAATTAATTGAATTACTATAGAAAATTATCATGAAGAGAATATGTAAAAAACGTTTTCAGTATGAGATTTTAAAAGTGCTAAGCAAGATTTTTTTCTTTTCTTCAATATAGCGCCAAAAATGAGATCATGTTCCAAAACTTACAATCCCACAGCACTGTAGCGTTCCGAGAAAAGTGTTGAGTAACGTGAGACTAAAAACGTATAAATTCTCTCTCTCTCTCGGACGGTTGAATCTGCCCAAAAAGTCACCCTCTCTCGAGGGCGGTTAATTTTTAACATCACGGATTTCGATTCGAATTACAACTTCCCCTTGCAGCGCTGAAGTTTAGTGTTTATAGCTGTCAGTGTGATGTCAGATAAAAAGGTTTTTCCGAAGGTGTTGGCTATTTACGATTTCTATAATGTCAAAAAATAATTCTGCAATATATTATGAGAGCAATTGCTCATACAGTAGAAGTAATTCTGTACAAGTCTAGAGAAGTAATTCTGTACAAGTCTAGAGAAGTAATTCTGTTCAAGTAGAAATAATTCTGTACGGTAGAAGTCTATCTGTACAAAATAGCCGCTTTTAAAGCAGAGGGAATGAGAACTTGCATTCATGACTAATAAGAATGCTGGATTCGGAGACTAGAAAATTTGTAGCGTAACATAGATAAATTGTTTCTAGCTGTCAGACTCAGTTGATTTTAAACTCTGTTTAGCAAAACGTTAAGCTTTTTTCCTTTTCTAAAATTGTTTTTAGATTTTAGCGTTGAGCGTAGTTGTTTTAATTTTTATTTTTTTTATTTTCAATATGTTTTTGAGTAAACCTTCGACATCGAAAAGAAATTATGAAGAGGATATTGCAGCACGTGATTTTAAAATTGTCTAGGAAGAACAATACTTCTTTACACATCAAAATGCTCCCAAGCCTATTTGTTTGATATGTGGAATTTGTATAGCAGTTTCAAAAAATTTTAACTTGGATCGTCATTTCAAACAACTGCATAGTGATTTCAACAGCAAATATCATGTTGGATCAAACTTGCGCACGGATTTTATCAATGAAAAAAAAGAAATCTTTAGCTGGCTAACAATCTTTGTTCCAGAAGAGGAATGAGGAAATGGAAACCATGGTGAAGGCTTCTTATAAACTTTCTTTGTTGCTAGCCCGCAAGAAAAAACCACATTCTGACGGAGAGGAGATAATAAAAAGTAGTCTTTTAGTTTTAGCCCAAAATGTCGATAGTATATGTATCAAAAATATGGTTGATAAAATAGCTTTGTCTAGAATTACCGTCATGCGTCGTATAGATGACATGGGCCAGGCTGTTGAAACGCAAATTGTCTCTGGACTTCAAAATTGCAAATATTTTTCATTAACTTTGGATAAAAGCTGTGATATCCCAGATAATGCGCAGTTAAGCATCTTTGTGCGTTACACGAACAATAATTTTGATACTGTCGAAGAACTTCTTGATTTGCGCCAACTAGTTTTAACTACAGGTGAAGACATTTTTAAGGAACTTAAAAATGTAATTGAAGTTAACAAAGTAGAATGGACAAAATTAGACAGTGTTTGCACAGATGGAGCACCTTGTATGGTTGACAGAATAAAAGGTATTGTTGCATTACTTGAAAAGTATTTGATAAGGGATCTTTGATTTGGGAAGAAAAGTTTTCAAGTATCATTGTATAATTCATGAAGAAGCTATTTGTGCCAAAGACTTAAACTTGTCTTTCGTTGTTGGCCACGCGGTGCGCTGTTTCAACAAAATATGAGCTCGTCTGAATCGACGAATATTTTATACGCTTTTCCCGAAGAAACGGAAGAAAATGGCGATCAACTCCTTCATTGTAGTGTGCGCTGGCTTTCCAAAGGATTTTGGAGTTAGAGGGAATGTGTTGTAGAATATCTGGAAGAAAACGATGAACTGCCCAGTGAATGCTCGCTCCTCAGGAATGAAGATTGTTTGTGGGATTTGCTTTTCTTACCGATATAATGGAACATTTAAACAACTTAAATTTAAGATACAGGGAAAAATTGTATATTTCCTAGCCTAGTTGGTCATATATATTCTTTTGTGAGCAAACTTTTGCTTTTTTGTCTGGACTGTGTAGAGAAAAAATTTACTCATTTCCCATTCACATGCGGGAATTATCTGCCAAAGTTAGTTATGTTCCAACTATGATAGATTTAAAAATTTAATATCCATTTCACATGATTCTTTCAGTGCCAGGTTTGAGGATTTTAAAGATGATAAAAAAATACTGAACTTTTCACTTATCCTTTTACGATTTCTCTTCAAGACATTAATTGTTACCCACCTCAGGTACAAATTGAAATTATTGACGTACACACCATATTACTCTAAAAATCAAGTATAAGGAAATTATTTTAACCGCAAATGATCCGAATTACATCGAGTTTCGGAAATTTGTGCCACCAAGCAATTTTCCAAATTTACATGATTTAGCGGTCAGATATTGTTGTAGGTTTGGATCAACATATGGTTGTGAAGAAATATTTTCTGTTATGAACATAATTAAATCAAAATATCGCTCAAAATTAACTGATAAACACCTAAAATACCTAATTTTGTTACCATCTTCACGAACTATATAATTCAAATACAGATGATTTAATAAAAAAACTACAAATTCAAAAACCACATTAAGAAAGTATTGACTGCTTAAAATCATTTAAAATTAAATGTTTCAAGTTGCTTATTTTTATTTTGCACCTAAGCTAACTGATCGGTTGTGTAAAAGTTTATCAAGAATAAAATATGTAAGTCTCTACTTTTGTTTTATTTGTTATACCATTTTTTTCCCATTTCACTATATAGAACTTGTATTTAAAAATATATTTTTGTATAAATAACCCATAATAAGCCTTTAAGTAACATTTTTGCACTTTTGTATATTTTTTAGTTTGGTGGAGAAGTTGGAAGTGGCACGCGTAACTTTTTTTTATCAGATTGTGGCACGCTTCCCAAAAAGGTTGGCCACCCCTGGCCTAGAGGAAGCACGTGTAATAAAGATAAAGTAGAGGATGAAAGTCTGATGAATTTATTTTAAATTTCTCAACCGTAATTAAGTATTTAACGAAGTGCTAGTAACAAGCACCGAAAAGGATTTTTAAAATTTTATCTGGAATCTATCATAATGTTATTCTTTGATGTTATTGGACAAGAGCAAGTACTTCCTCTCGCTTAACATTAGTTATTATAAAGGTGACCGTACTTGGGACTTCAGGTGTCCTCCTCGTCACTTGAGTTAAAAATGACGAGGTTCGTCGCCCAAAGCCCTCGTATAGCTGAACAGTGCGACGATAATATTCCACTCACTTGGGACTTCCATCTTTAGTTGATAAGTTCTTGCCTCTTTTTAGACGTTTATTCCGCTTAAAAAGTTTTCCTCATGGCATAAATCAATTGCCAAAAACGCTCATTTTCCTACAGAAATAAATGTAAATTCTTTATATTTTCATATCACTCACTTTTTTAAAATAAGTTAAGAAAAATCAAGAATAAAAAAAAGTTGTGCAAATACAAGTCTACGAGGGTTTTGTGCTGCCATCTATCGGAACATATACTTCATATAAGCTTAGAAATTTAAGTTATGCATTGATGTACAAAAATTAATTTGAATTTCAAAAATATTGAAAGAATAATTTTTTCCGCCGAATTTTTTTTGTCACACTTTGTATATTAAAATACATGTGGGAGGGATATTTTTTATTTAAAAAAGGAAATCATATTCTGGAAATGCTGTTAAGGAAGTTATTATTGTACCATCTTCAGGTAAAAAAATAGTCGATCTTAAAAATATAAAATATATTCTATAACATTCATTTCGATAATCAATACATTCTTTCTTACAATGTGAGTTGATTAAATGATATAGCATTATTCTGAATTTCACCTTTTTTTTATCACGTGAAAATTGTTACTCTAAGGATATTCCTTTTTATTTACGTTTCTCTTATAAAAATTAATACTTTAATACATTATATATATGTTAACTAGTCGTTACTCTCCCACTTCGTTCGGCATTTCATGATATTGTATGACCATATACTGTTTATATATGTATAAAAATTATTGATATCTAAGTCCCAGCATTCAATTGCATTGAAAAACATTCTCATAGCCCCCTCCCCCCTTCTTAATATAAAAGGGACAGCCCCAATTCTAAATAATAACTTCTAAAATTGAAACAGAATTCTCTTTTTCTGTAATCCCTCCCCTCAAAGTGTATTTTCGCAAAACTCTAGTCAACAAAATAAACGTACATGCCAAATTTCTAGTATGTAGGTCTTACAAAACAGAAGAACTTGTCTTTCAAAAGGTTCCTTCCTAATAAAGATAATTTTGTTTATATTATAATGATAATCTTGTATGTTTCTATGGTGACGCTAGATGATAAACTGTGTAAATTAAAATGAAGAGAAATCTCAAACATAAGAAGTGAATTCCTCGTATATTGTAGCGCCAGGTTAATAAATGGAAAACACAGAAAATAACCTTACGTACAGGGCCGCCGCGTGGGTATTAGGCACCCTTGTTCAAGTTGAATTTCGGCGCCCCTTTATGAGAGCGAGAGAGATTCTGTTACACTCTTATAAAGTGCTACAAATTATATGTGAAATACTCTTTTATAGTATTCGAAATTTGACTTTCAAACTGAAAAGCTTTAAAATTATAATATTAAAACACGTTTATCTTATTGTTTTTTTTTTTTATTATTTCATAAATTTTAAAAACAAAACAAAGCAAAAATGATATAAATTTTTAAAGTAAAATATAAAAATTAGAAAATATATTCAAATATTGATTCTCCTAGCTATAGCTACTACAAATGCTCGTATCAATTCCTTTATATTTAATTTATCCAAAATTTCGCTCTCTCTCTCTCTCTGGATATAATGGACAAGTCCGATAATCTCTCCTACGCCATAGTAGATCTCGCATGTAGTTTTTTTTTTTATAATTTTAAGTTTTGAAAAACTTCGTTCTCCAGTAGCCACCGAAACTGGCAGGGTTAAAGAAATCCGTAAAACTATTGCAATATTCGAAAATGTATCGATAAGATTGTTTTCATAAATATAATTTAAAACATCCATAGGTGACATATCCTCTTTGGTAAAACATCTCAAAGATTTTATTTCTTCAAACAAATGTAATCCATCTATGTCCTTTTCATTAACATTTTTAGTATCCGTTAATTTTCGTTCTAATTCTTACAATGTTTTGAAATTTAATTGTCACTCCAGTTTTTTAAATTAGGTATATAGTGAAGTAATTGCAATGTTCTTTTAATTGACTGAATCTTTCTGAAATTGAAGAAATAGCAGTGTCTAATATTATATTGTAAAATTGAACCTTAAACTTTTGTCTTGGATTGTTGATTGGTTCGTCGGTTTGTTCATCTTGAAATAGTTTCTTTTTAAACCTGTTTCGACTTTATGGAAAATCAGTATCCACACCCAAATCATCAGCAACGATACTTGCATTGGCAATTGCATGTTCATACGCTTCATCTGATCTACGATTATTTAGTACTCATAAGATTTTGTAAATTGTCAGTCACGATTTGTAAATCACATTTAGAATTTTGCATTATTTGATTTACTACATTTACTAAATTTAAAATATCGTGCCAGATGTTAATGGAACAAATGAATTTAAACGAGGAAACCTTCTGAATCAAATTTTTTTACCTGGGTTCTGGATTACATGTCACTTTGATCTTCTTGAATCTTTATTAACGCTTTCAAAATTCCCTTCAAATGGTTTTTCAACGGTCTTAAAGCTTGAATTCTACTTTCCATTCTGATGTTGGAGAGTGGCTTTAAAGTTAGATTTTCTCTCTCTCAACATACTGTTGCAAAACAGACCAACCTTTTTCGGATGAAGAGAAGTAATTGTAAAGCTCTTGCCCTACTCCGAAGAAATCAACTATTTCAAAGGAAATTTTAGCTGCATCATTTACAACTAAATTTAGAGAATGGGCAGAGCAGGGGATATAGAGTGCTCTCGAATTATTTTCAATAATTTTTTGTTGCAATCTTTTGTGCTTTCTTCTCATATTAGCACCATTATCGTAAGACTGGCCTCGTAAATCTGATAAATTTAGTTCTAACTAACGATTTTAAATGCTCATTTATGAATTCATACAGACCCTGTGACAGACAGTAGTGTCGTCGACAGATTGAAATTCTAGAAAATGTTCTTCAATTTGGGCTTTATTGGTTTCCTCTTTCTTATAAACAAATCGAATTACAACAGTCAGCTGTTCGGTATGACTGATATCAGGTGTAGTATTCAAAATTAATGAGTAATATTTTGACGATTTAATTATATCTAATAAATGCTTTTTAATTCTTTCTGAAATAATGCTTATAATTTCATTCTGAATTTGATCCCCTAAGTAATGAGCAATGTTCTTTTTTTGAGATGTTTGAATTTTGTGGAGATGTTCAGCAATAATTGGATCAAATTTTGCTATGGTTTCAACCAACTTCAAAAAATTTCCATTATCACTATGATACAACTCTTTCAAAGAACCTCTAAATACAAGGCATTGCCGGGCTAAATATTGAATTAAATAAATAAGTCGTTCAATAACCGATTGCCAATAGACCTTTTCTGCATCATAAAATCTTTGTTGAGCTGCATCAGTGGTGCATAAATTATGTAAAGACATTTTGAGTTCACTGCATTATGTGAACTATGTTTAAGGTGAGATGCACTACTTTCATGTGTTTTTAAAATGTGGGTTAAATGTGCCCAATCATTACACCCATTCTTAATAAGCTGCGAATGCTTCTCACTGAATAGTTTACATGGGAAGGAGAGAGAGAGAGAGAGCAAAAAACTGCGTTTCGAGAATTTGAATATACTAAATAGTTTCTAAATACTTTTTCTACATTCGGTAACGTTCTATAATAGAACAATTCTGAAAACTTTCTACCAGAATTATCTCTCGGAAAATGTTTGGTTATCAAGCGGGAAGGGCCCATTTTCAATTAAATAAACTCTAATTTTTATAGAAATTGCATCAGGCCAGGTAGCTGGATCGCATAACACAAAGTCAAAATCTTCGTTTTGAGATATGTTATTATCGGGTGGAATTTTCTACTTCAACATCTAAGTTTTCTATTGGTACAATCGTGGTTTCTTCTTGATAATATTCTGGTAAATTTACATTTTAAGATAAATTTTAAGTATGAATTCCAAACCGGATGTTGATGGTCCTGGTTCAATTGCTTAACCGTCTAGTCCTGTTGTGTTTCTGAGATATTTATTTAGAGATCCCGCCAGTTCCTGATTAGCTTTCTCTCGTTGCAATTTCCTTTTTCTATTTTGTGCTCCAGACTTTTTTTTCTTTTTTTGAGAACATGTATCTAAAAAAATATTTATTGCACTAAATAAAAAAAAAATTAATTTTCATTTCATTTATAAAATGCATCATATGATTTTCTCTCAATATGTTATTTGAAACTCCATTTATGTCATTTGCTATTAAATAAAGATACAGGTAAAGAAGCTAATTTAACTGAAAATTTAGAAACAATATTTTTTTTCCAGAAAATTTATTTTTTAAAACTTAGTGTGAAATTTTTTGTTCTTTCTATAATTTAAAATATTTAATTAAATTAAACCAAAAATTACTAAAAAGCATTCGTTATAAGCAATAGAAAAATTGAAAACATCTCAGGTACATAATAATTATAAACATTTAGTGAAAAAGTCATAATTATTAGTATTTTTTTTTTGATTATTTGGAAATTGAAATTGTGTATAAGTAATAGATAAATCAAATTCTGCCCAATTTAGGGTAAGATTTATCTGGGTTTTATAGAGATAAAAAAAAAGGTGCTTTTTGAATTATTTTGTTAATTTGAAGGATAAAAGTTTTTCTTAATTTGTTTCTTTTTATGAAAAAAAATAGACTGGACATTACTAACCGAGGAGATTTGAGGTAAAACCTAAGTAAATTTATGCTAAGTATTAAAAATTTGTAACTAAAGCGTCATAAAAGCATTTGTTTTTACTCTTTTATTCTGTGTAATAGGTACTAAATATTAACTTTTATCTAATAAATGTTTAAAATTAACATGTATTTTTTTAGTTTTTCACACAACACTTCACTACAGATAGAAAAGTAAATGTGTTTTTAAAATAGCAGCGAGCTACCACAGTATACACTGGTGTGCAAAAATTAAGGACGAAGTCGAAAAATTAGCATATCAGCTGAACGAAGAGGCAGAGCGGACAGAAAGACCAATCAGGAGATTAAGTGAGGTGATGTACGGTAGCACATGCGCAGATATGCAGGTAGACGTAATGGGGGAGTGTCTGAGTAGTAAAGCATGTTGTCGGTGTAAGATTAGTATTTCTGGCAAAGAGATTGCACACCGTATAGAAGTTAAAATCACACCAAGTTGCTGCCTCAGCGAGAAATGCGAATAATCAATCTGTTAGACGACATCTGGATGCTTTTCCCCGAGGTCGAATCATTGGGAAGTTGGAGGAAGGTCGCAGTGTGACAAGTGTGGCTGCAGAGTTCGGAATTGCTCACAGCATCGTTTCACGACTTTGGAGACAATTTCAAACTACAGGAACAGCTATCCGGGGGTTCAGTAGTGGTCGTCCACGAGGAACCACACCCGCAGATGACCGGTATATTGCCTTACAGGCCAGAAGAAACAGGCGGCAGACAGCGGGAGAAATCGCTAGACACACGACACAGGCGACTGGACGACCGATATCGCGTTTTACCGTGAACAGAAAACTGCACGGTGGTGGTCTGTTTGCACGACGCCCTGTACGGTGTGTACCTCTAACGCCTGCCCATCGGAGAAGGCGTTCTCTATGGTGCCGGGAATAACGGAATTGGAGAGACAATGAATGGGGACGAGTACTCTTTACAGATGAGAGCAGATTCAGTCTGAGTAGCGATTCTCATCGCATACTCATCTGGAGAGAGCGGGGAAGCCGCAATCATCCCTCGAACATCATTGAAAGGGACAGGTATGGAGGTGGCGGTGTTCTCGTTTGGGGAGGCATCATGCTTGGTAGTCCTACAGACCTTCACATCTTCGACGCAGGTTCACCCGTTATTGTAACGAGATTCTTCTTCCATATGTGCGACTTTTTAGAGGCGCTATGAGTCCATAGTTCCTTTTCATGGACGACAATGCACCATGTCATCACACAGTAGCTGCCGAACAGCTCTTAGAGAGTGAGGATATTGAACGTATGGATTGGCCGGCACGATCTCCGGATCTCAATCCCATCGAGCATGTATGGGATTTTCTAGGCAGACGCTTGGCAGCTCGTACCTTACCACCAGTAACGATTCCGGAGCTTCGATTGGCGCTGCAAGACGAATGGGCGCAGCAATGCCTCAACAACTCATTGACACCCTCATTCTCAGCATGGGCAGACGCTGTGAAACCTGCCTAGCAGTCAGGGGAGATCATATCCCCTACTAAAGACCGGATATTTCTTGCTGGACACCCATCACAGGGATGTTTCGGCCTTCAGTCGCATTGCGCTCCATGCTACTTTTTCAATAAAGCTTCTTTTTATCCCTCTGATTTCTCTTTTAGTAAGTGTTGCTTACATTACTCATGTCCTTACGTATTGGGGATCTTACGGTATTAAATGTGTTGATTTGGAATGCTTTTGTACAAAGTTATATTGAAAAAACCGTCTCGTCCTTAATTTTTGCACACCAGTGTATATACCTACTGGCCAAAACACATTTGAAGTTCATGAATTTGCAAAAATTCAATATTAAGTAAGCAAGGGCTCAGATCGAAAAACATGACAAGTTTGAGATCCTCTGTTCTAATCTATGGTGCTGACGCATACTGTTTTTTTTTTTTTTATTTCATAACTCAATACAAATACTCATACTAATTTAATCTGCAAAAAATATATATTGTTACAGGTACTCAGTTACTCTCTTCTATAAACTCGCAAATTTTCTGCCTGTAAATTAATGTTTACATAAAAATTTTAATAATTACAAAACAACCTAATTTTACTGTGAATATTAAAAAAAAAATTTTTTTTATTGCAATTCATTAAAATTCCCTTTAGTTTGATTGTTAGAGGAATATCTAACATTTTAATTTTAGAATTTCTTGTCATTTCGTTGAATTGTTTGGCAATGTTTGTAATATGCATAAAAAATTTACAAATTTAATGAAAATTTATGCAATAATACTTATGCAAGAATATTTTTTGATCTTTGTATGTTTGAAAAGTTACATCGTATACATACCTTACAAAAGATAGTATCATTTTTTAAGAACTGTTATTCAACTCTTTTTTAAAAAAATAATATTGTGCAGATATAATGCTTGGCATGAATTTTTTTTCGTAAAAGTTAATGTACATTACGTACTGTTCCATAACGTACATAAAGTACATTAACAATTTTTTATAATTTTTTCACTTTTTGTTTTATATTGGGTTATATTTAAGACATTAAGATTGTACAATGTTCGAAGAACTGTTGTATATTAGTTGATTTTTTTCAATGATACTCTACAGTTATAAAAAAGTAAGATATCGTGTACATAAAATAAAAAATTCTCAAAAATGAAAAAAAAAACCCTTTTTCTTTTTCTTCTTTTTGTGATCTGAAGCAAATTTCAAATGCTTTGCGATATGAGTAGGGTATTCCAGAGTAATATGTTTCTCAAAAAGTAAGAATAATTTTAACACAAATGGGTGTATTTCAGTAACTAAATGTTCAGTGAATAATCTGGTTACGATAAATTTGAATTTTTAAATCTTTGTATGAAAAGACATAAAGAGTATTATACTCAGAATATGATGAATTGTGCAAATATATAAATCACAAACGTTGTACAAAAAGGTAAATGAAATTTTCAACAAAGAATAATTCTACAAAATTAAGGCAAAAAAATTTCATATTAACCAGTCTTTCTATCATTTACACATGTTGCAAACATTAACTTACAATCAACTTTTTGTTTCCTTGTTTATTTATGAAAGCAAATCTTTCTGTTTCTGAAAGCTAGTTTTTCTGTAGTATCATTTGAATCAAAAATATTTTACTGCATTTATTTTTATTATTTTTTATAAAGAAAAATTCAGAGTTAATTCATTTTATAAAGTTAAGTGAATTCTAGACCGGGGATCGGTATACTTTTAAGAAAGAACCAGTTGTTAGTGAAACAAGACATCGAAAGTATCAGACACCTTCTTGATATGAGCTACCGGGTAAAAGGTCCCCCATCCCAGCAACAATCCGATTAATTAATCCAATTATTGCTACAATTAATATTTTTTATATTATTTAAATAAAGTTTTACACACAGGCATTAACATTTTGCATTCCTTCAAAAATGAAGAAATATTGCAGATATTATTTATTTATTTTTATTTCTATAGCTCAATGCAAGTGCAATCAGTGTCAAAATATCAATGCTAAGAATTAAACTTTGAAGTTTCGTAAAAAAAATTCAATGCCAGTTCTACCTTAAGTACTACTTTTTTGAAATTTCATGTTTACACTAATAATTAAACTTTAGAAAACTGTTCTTGCATAGAAAAGTGTGTTTTTTGGAAGATGTATTCCAGCAAAGAAAACAAGTATTGATGCATATAAATCAACATAAAAGTACTATAAAAATACAATGAAATATATATATATATATATATATATATATATAAACGAAAATCTTAAAATTAGCTTATGTAACACGGAAAATTTACAAAATAAATTTTTTTTAAATTAGATTTCATTAAGCTGGACATTATTTTCACTGTCTCCTTTGTAAAGGAAAGCAAATAATAAATGTATGTTTTGATTTTATTTTAATATGATAAAAAAGTTTGTACATTTTTTTAAGTCCAATGGAAAATACAAAATAAATCAAAAGTAAAGTCATAATTACCGTTTGCAGTTTTAAAGAAATGGAGTAAAATTGAAGAAATTACTGATTTAAAATTGCGTCGACTCGCTTTCTTTGAAAAAAAAGTGATTTTCTGAAGGCAGTGGCGTAGCTAGGTATTTAAAGGACCTGGTACAAAAGATGAGGGCTCTATCTTGGTTGAATTCTATCAAATAAAAATATGGAAATATTTTAAATACATACAAAGCTACAATTTTTACTTACAGTCTTCTCTTTCTTGGCTTTTTTTGCGATTAAACGCACCCCACTTGGTTTCTTTCTTTTTTTTTTTTGTAATCTATAATTTTAGTTTTATAATTTATCTAATACGATTTGTATGTGCTCGAGTATTTACTCCCGTTAAAAGGAAGCAGAAGCGTAATGCTACACTATAAAACGTCGTTGGAGAATCCCTAGCTATTAATTTATTCGGGAGGATCGAACTCGCATCCAACAGAGGGCTTAGAGGTACAAAATAGTTCAAGGAGATAGATAGGAAATGATACAAAAATATGCATGAACAAGAAAATTTATTAAAATATTATTATAATTATTCAAAAAAAATATATCTGCAAAAGAGCAGAGGAGGGGGGGGGACAAAATTACATCAGTAAAATTCCTTCATCATACGAGAAGATTGCGAAATATTGAAAAAGGGAACTAGCTTATTATGAATCATATTGTTATTAAAAATAGAATGTAACTAGGAGGGAATTGCTTCTTGTGTAGGTTTTTTAAGAAGTAATAATAAGTATGATAAGATTTTTCATGGAACTTGAAGTTTATTTTCAAATAACAATCTATAGAAAATATTGAAAATAACAAGAATTTTTCAATAAGTAAAGTTCGCAACACTGAACAAACAACGAAAAGAATTTAGAGGTGAAATCCCTACAAATTCGAAATTACTTTCAACTGAATTGCGACGATTACAGTTATGTGTTGCAACCTTTTATATTTATTTATTAAATTTGGAAGATCACAAATTCGGCTGCCCTTGTGTATAGATATCTTGCTTAGAATCTAAAGGAATTCATGATACCAAAAAGAGTGTTGTAGATCGCTATAAAGCAGTGCTTCTCAAACTTTCAATATTTGCGACCCAATTTTCAGTCATAATTTTCATCGCGCCCCACTTCTTACAACAACAATGTACTGAATGCAATTATAATGTACTTTGATGGTAAAACTACACACGATGCAATACGACTTTAATTATAAGCGCACTAATTAAATAAATATTAAGTTCGACGTTGAGCCACAACATCTTCTCATCATATAATGAATAAAAATTTACGCGGATACAAATCATTCCCAATTCCTGTTGTTACATGTTATAAATTCTTAGATTTTGAACACGTTTCGTATAATAGCGTGAACTCCACACGGAACGTGTTTTTATAGACGTATCGGTAATCACATTTTGTTTTACACAAACGAAAACAAAATTAAATTAAATTAAAGTATAAAATTTAAAAAATAAAATCTTATTTTATTGCCAAGAAAATATAAAATATGCAAAATTGCAAGTTTTTTTATTAACAACTTTTTGTGTAAGTAACATTAAATTAAAAAACTATAAGTACTATAAATTTTGGCGCCCCCTGCCCCAGGCGCCCTTGTGCGGTGAACAATTTTGCCACCCCCACACGGCGGCCCTGCTTACTTAAACGGTTACTATCATAAAAATAACATTAAATATCAATTTCCAAAAATCTTATCGATTCATTTACACCGTTTAACTTAAGGAATTGTGGAAGATAATAATAACTTTTAAAAAAGCAGTATCATATTTGTATGAAGTTGATAGTAAATAATGACTTCAATAATAGTTAAAATTAAAGCCCAGTGGCTGAATGGTAGTGCGTCGTTCTTCCATACCACAAGTCTGAGGTTCAAACCCAGGGCTGGGCAAGGTCGACTCAGCCGTTTATTCCTTCAGTGGGTCGATAAATGAGTACCAAGCTTGATTGGGAATTCAACACTGGGGGTTTCGCGTCGGACTGACCACCTGACCGGAACATCTGCTCTTGCACCTCAGGGCCCAGGTCATGTATACTGAGCTGGGCACAGTAGGCCTTGGCCCTCATGTGCTGTTGCGCCACTGAGTTAAGTTTATTGTTAAAATTGATACAAAAATTCTGTTCTTTTTTTTCTTTTCTTCATCTTGTAGTAAACTATGCAAAAGAAAAGAAAAAAAAAAGGAAATGCTTCAAGCAAAGGAAAATATGTGATTTCTTAGAAATGAATAGCTTCATATCATACTGGATGCGAAATCAGCATGATTTGAATTCAGCCGTGAGTGAGTGAGAGTGAGAGAATATTAACTTCGCACTAATTAGCAACACGAGGGCTTTTGGCGACGGTCCGCGTAATTTTAAACCAATGTCAAGTGACGCGGACGACACCTGAGCTGGCACCCCCTCTCATAACTACCACACCACACCAACGGGAGGACGTTTGAGCTCTCGACAGATTTAACGTGTGCATCGCTCCCCTACACGGCGAGTCTTTAGTGGTACTAGGATCGAACTCATGACACACTAGCCATGATCCAATGCCTAGACCACTCGGCCACTTGAACTTGGCCGTTAGAGGGTGCGAAAGGTCTTTGATGAGGAACTGTTAAGGCCGGATTGCTCATATGAAGGCTGTATAAGATGTATTTTAATGCTCGTTATCTGGAGTCTTGAGAGGTAACTGTAGGTGTGAGAGCGTACAAGCCAATTTGGAAACCAGGATGAGGGAAAGTCTTGGAGAATCTGTTGGAGCGTCTTGGTTTCCCCTTTTCATGTCCCTTTGAATGTGGAATATGTCACTCCTTCAAAAGAAACACGTGATGCAGAATCATTTCTGTTTGGACATAGCCTGGATTACTATTTGTCCATTGGTCCTTGTTACCCTTCATGCGGTGGATTTTTGAAGCCGGAGATAGAGTGGGAACTACACTGGTCACTTCTCTGTCGGCTGGATAAAGGGAGGTCAAAGGATGACTTGCTCTAGAACTTAATCTTTGGTATTGTCCAGTTTTAGGTAGTTCCCACACGAAACTACGTGATTGTTCGGAAGTCATTAGTTCCCTAGCAGGAAATCGGTCTTTTGGTGGAGACCGCCACAGCCTCATTCTAATAGGTGTGTCGACAAGTTTTTTCGCTCTTAGCCTTCAATACCTACAATTCGATAGACGAGGGAATAGTGTGCGTTTACTATAGAAGCATTTTTTACTAATAGTCACTCGTTCGCGAGCAATCAGCGCACTCTTCAATAATACCACCTGTGTTTTAGGCAGACAGTGGATTGTTGTGTGGGAAAACACATTTAGGAAGAACGACCAGTGAAGAAAGGAGAAAATTGGTTCGTGAGATCACTCTCAAACATCAAGAGAGTAAGACAGTCTTTTTTGTGATCTCCTCGGTGCTCGATAATGAGGTTCCCTTGGAATGTCTAATCGTTCTGTGAGAATTCTCCACGATGAGTTCCGCGATCATCTGTACAATTTGGATGTAATGATGCAAGAACTTACTAAATGCGATTGTGCCACTCGGCTGCATGCATGTGAAACGCAGGGGGCGGGGATGTTTTAAAGTATGAACCAACAACTGAGCCCAGAACCTCGGCTTGGGGAGGAATCCCTTCGTTCTCAACTTTGTCTCATTTGATTATTATCCAAATAGTATTCCCAGACATATTCTTCGAAACATTTAGAATTTCAAACTATGTGCTAACATGCAACAGTTTCAAAACTGCATTATTATATCTGTCCATCGTCCGTGGCTAGGGCTAAGCCCAGGGACGTCTTAAGACATGGGCCAACTGGGCACAGGCCTGCACCTCAGCGGGTTCCTCATTTCCTTTTCTGAGCCTTAATTCGAATAATTTTAACGGTCAAATGTTATTTCCAGTTGCATTCTCAGAAAAAACTGAGAATTTCGGACTATATATCAGCTGGCAACAATGGCAAGGCTATATTATTATGTGATGACCGTATCCATGTATAGTCCTAGGTCTACCACCATACACCAAAAGTCCTTAAGTCAAAGAGGGAACAATCCAATTTGAGTTAATGTAAGTCCAGTGGCGGAACGTAGAGCATTAGGGCCCTCTGTCAGGTTTTGGGTTCCAAATAAGATTTTATAAAGAGTACGTATTTGGCGTCAGTCAGGCTTTGGGCTCCCTAGAATCCTGGGTCCCCGAAATTTAGGGGTTGCGAGGATGCACGCTAAGCTACTGTGTAAGTCATGTACATTTGTTTGTTTCGGGTTACTGTTCGTACGAGTATTTGACAACGTATGCTATGTACCATCTAATTTTAAAGGTCATAGGAGGGGCCTACATTTATGTATGGCCCAGGGCCTCAACCTCAATCTTCGCCCGAATGGGATGCACTATAGGGATGTTCTGTGAAAGGTAGTGATCAATAGTAGAATGCCCTTTAGAGTAGTGAATTTTGCAGATGCTAGTTCAATTAAAATTGATAAGTTAGTGAGTTAAAATTTTAATGCAGGTTCGTCGTTTTTCAGTGTTAAGTATTTAACGTAATTTCTATCGGGTCGTTTAGACCCTCGGATAAATCACGTTTTCTTCTCGGAGGGGGTTGTGACGGATCTATACGCGGTTCTACTAATCCCTTCATGACACTTTTAGAAAAATATTTATTAAAATCAACTTTCGCCGAGTAAGAAAGCGTGATTAGGCAAATGAAGTATACTATATAAATTCTGTTTTCGCGAGTTTGAGGAGTTGGCAAGTTGGAGTTACCTTGTTAGTTGAAGATAGAAAGATCGGGGAATTATTAAGAGATTTTGGAGTTTATCCCTGAAAAGGATACGGAGAGTGGATCCAACGACAGTGATTAAGTCCAGATAAAGATCTCCTGCAAGATTCAAGTGTAGGATCCGCTTTATAAAAGTACAGGTATCGTGAGCCTTGTTTAATTAGAAGTTAGCTTATTAGTGTGCGACGTAGTTTATATTGAGCGTATTTAAGCTATCGTAGATTCAGTTGAGGGTTTCGTAGTAGTATCCCCGTGCTATTGAATCACACCTCCGCTCTCTACTATTTGATCGTTTATCTTAATTAGATTGTTATTGTGCCTGATTGATATTTTGGTAACAATAAAATAGTTAGTGTGAAATCATGTCTGTTAATTATTCAGTTTCTCCCACACACCTAGCTCGGTCTGGGGGCAGACAAGGGATTTCAGAATGGAACCGTCCGGCATTACACTTGTAGACTCTTGGTAGAATATAAACGATATTCTGTAACATAGTCTGAAACTCACGTTACTCTTTCGAACTAAAATCTACCTTTTTGAAATAGATTTTGAAAAATTCAATTAAAATTATAGGATTTTTGCAGAAGTTATTCAGAAGAATGCCGAGTTTGGTTCCATTAAGAGTATCGGGAGTTATTTGAGCTGCTATGAAAATGATGCTGTATGATGTATAGTCCCACAAATGAAAATATGAATTTAAATTTCGAATAGGCATTGACAATTCTAAAGGTGATTTTTCTACGTACATGCCCTTGGGCTTGTTTGGATAGAATCAGAAAATCTTTTAAGGCTATGTTGCTTAAGAATAAATGTCAACATTTTTCTCAACTTTTTTTATTAAATTGATCGCAATCAATTAAGATTAATTACCCCTAGTGTACCTCATGTTTCAAAAGTTAATATTTCCTAACTTTAAGTGGATAAACTCCTAAGTATTTCCCCAGGGCGATACGTTGGCAATCACTTTGAGAACCTGTGTTCAATGCCAATGGTCGATAGCCAACGTGTGGGTAAACCACAATTTACACAAAATTTGTTGCTGTTGTTACTAATCGCTAGTTGGGCTATCTAAGACTAGACCAACTCCCTCAGTACATTTACTTCCGAAAAATCCAAGAATAAAAGAGGTTTTCAGAGCACCTCGTCCATGCTAAAAAATTTAAGCAACGTAAAATGTACTCAGGTGATGCCTGAGCAGCATTCTTCTGCCCTTCGTGCAGATCTTAAAAACTTTTAACCCCTATTCAAAGGTGGGAGATTTCAAGTGTCCCCTGGCAAATCGAGATATGCAAGTCTGCTGGCCTCTATGACCTTCAAAGAATAGGGCACCACCAGGGCGCTTAGGTGGGTACCAGAAATGTTAAGGAGGAACTCTCTAGAGCTCCCTTCGCTTTTTCTTACCATCGGAGTGAGTGAATTTCAACGTCGCACTGTTCAGCTACACGAGGGCTTTTGGCAACGGACCTCTTAATTTTGAACCATGGTCAAGTGACGAGGACGACACCTGAGCTGGCACCCCCTCTCCTAACTACCACACCACATCAACGGGAGGACGTTTGAGCTCTCGACAGATTTAACGTGCATCACGCCCCTACACGACGAGTCTTTAGTGGTACTGGGCTCAAACTCCATTATCCGATTACTCCTGCCATTATCCGATACCTTGATCACTTGGCTACCGCGGCCAGTTTTTACCATAGGACAGGGACGGGCAGACTTTTGCTCGGCACGGTCTACTTCTAATTTTTTCAAGGTGTCGCGGTCTTCTCTGTGGCGTAAGCGTGATAAGCAACAAAAAAAAAAAAAATTCAACAATATTTATTTTATATATAACAATAATAAATACAAATATGTACTTACCTGTATAACTACAATAAAAAAAACTTACACTTTTAAAACTGCGCTTTAAGTAAAACCAAAATACAAACATAATAATTATACCCACAAATTTAATATCAAATGATGCATTTATAATCAAACAGTTCCAAATACATAAAAAAAAATTATTTTCATTTAAAGTTCGTTTTCGTAGTTAAAATCTCAATAGAAAATTTAGTCTGCGTACTATCCGTACCAATCTTGAATATCTTCGTATATAATTACTAACTGTTAATCTTGCAATGGATTCTAAGTGATAGTCTGTGAAACGGGAATGATGCCTTGTTTTAATTACATCCATCGTTAAAACTGTAGATTCGCACAGGTAGGTAGAGGGAAAGAATGCTGTTAAATGAATTGCCCCTTTTTTAAATTAGGATACTTTACTTCGTCCATTAGATTTCAAAAGTTATTCTTTTAAAATTGCGTCTTTTTGAAGGGAAAAAAAATTGTGTTTCACGAGAGATAAAGAGAATGTTTAACATACTTTTCTTTCCACTATTTTGCTTTGCCGAGCTTGTCTTGCAGTGTGTAAGCAATCATGGCTTTAGACACCATACCTCTAGGAAACCACTAAAAACTGGGATGTTATGATCACACTTGCTTCAGCTAGAACGGGATCCCACAATTTGATTTCTTCGAAAATCTGAGAGATCCAACATTTTATGATTTTGAAAAAAATCTAAGTCTTACCAATAAAGCTAACGAATGTTACCAGAATTTTTCATTTCTATTTATAAAAAAAAAATCTGGGTAGCTATTTTTCTTTAATGCTTACGAAGTGCATTCAAAAATATCACTTTTATACACGGGTGTTTCCAGTATTTTGATAACCACCTGTGTTTCTTTTAATATGCCCGTTTAAATTCTTATGTAAAGGCGGTCACCCCAAAATGTTTTGGCGGTCCACCGGTCGATCGCGATCGACTTAATGCCCACCCCGGCTATAGGAGAACACTTTGCTGAAAGTAGAAGGGAGAACACAACACGACATTAACCTCGTAAGTGCCACCGGCGTATATAAACGTCTCGAGCTCAGCCGGTGCGTTAATTGGCCCGGACGTATATATACGTCGTTCCGAAGTACGATCTTTTCTGTGCACTGCTATCCATAAAACTGTTCCAAAGACTCTGGAGTGCAATGAAAGGACTTCTTAAGTAGCCAGAAACCGTCCTAGATGACCAACGATTGATTAAAGTTGGGGTGCCATCTTTACAAAAAATCCCATAGACACTGCGTTGTGCTCGACTAAAGAGCATGAGAAGAGAACATTTGCACATCTGGCAACATCCCAGTAAGTGTCGATTCGTTTTCTGAAAATTCATGGAAAATAATATGCATCAAGTTTTAAACATTTGAATGCAAAAAATTTACTTTATTTATAATACCTTTTAAATCTTTTGGTTTCTGAATGCAAAATATACCTTATATAATATACTTTAAATATTTGAATACGAAATATGTACCTTATTTATAATACCTTTTAAAGATATTAGTATTTGAAAATTTTATTTTACTAGCTGGTATACCCGTTCTTCACCCGGGTGAATTCAAAAATTAAACAACTCAAGATTGAAGGATAAAGAAGTTTTTAATGAATTAATTTTGCGTAAATTACAAATTAAACAAAAAAAGCTTTTTGTATATCTCAGCTGAACAAAAAATCACAATTGTTAAATTTTAAGTATGTAGGATAAAAAGGATTTTTTTATTTATAACTTCCTTGTGGGTCGATTTTTGAAAACATCTTCCTAAGCTGATGTCTGCTCAGAAAAAGTAACATATTATTACAAATTTTGTATAATGAATGCTTAAAATAGTGTAAATAATTTATATCTGGATGCATAATGTGTTATTATTACTTTCTGTTGTATTTATTTAATGTTAAAATTGTAATATTCGTCATCAACACCGTTCCTTACATTATAATGGCGTTTCAATGAAAACTTGGTCAAGTATTGACGATGCAGCCAAGTTGGCATCATTTTTGGTGACCACATGGATGCTTCTAGAAATTTCACTAGAGAAATTTATTACATCACGATCTATGACGTAAGCGGGTTTTTCGAAAAAGCACTGAAAGGTAGCCTCACAGACTATGTAACCGAGTCAGTATTACTTCAGTTTTTTAAGAGCTCACAAGCGATCGGTTGCTTGCGGAAAATTTTTATCATAGCACACTTGTGTACCTTAAGACATTGATAGTAGTGTCTGAGTGCTGTAGAAGATGTGAAAATCTTCTTGAGCATTGTATTAATTTTATGGCTGCATCCTGTACTTTTAAGGATTGTTTTTCGACAATAAATTCTATTGCTCTTAAGAAACTGTTTCGTTGTTTGAGATTGATAGCATAAAATCCACGAATACTCACTTACGTAACAATTTGTTAAATAGTAATATGGTCGAACATTCATCTACTAGTAGTACAAACTACGCAGACAATTGTTAGTTTCGTACACACACACAACCCTGTTATATTATATTTATATACACTTGCTAGAGAAAGTCGGCGTTCATGTACTATATCTTACATAAGCAACGAAAAAAAAAATTTTAAACCCGAATTTGAATTTTTTTTAAAAATATATTTTATTTAGCTCATTTCAAGTATTGAGAATAATTAAAGTAAACTCGGTTTGCTTTCATAGTTTTTAAAATAAGGACAGGTTTGTACCGATACTAAAAAAATCAAGTAGAAAAAATCTGCGTTCACTGTTTTAATAGTAATAATAAAAATTATTTTAAAAGGATAATGAGTTGTTTAATAGCTGGTTGGGATAACCTCCTTGGGTCTTTGGAGAACCTCCTGTACTCGTTTCGGCATTGAATTAGTAAGTCTAGAGGTTTCTTTAGTGCTTAACTTTTTTGACATCTCTTCAGCATATCCTTGTTGACGAATCCTAGGCTCCAACAAATCCCACAGGTGTTTTATAGGATTCAGATCAAGTGACTGCGGAGGCATGTGCATTTGATTTGGGACATAATATAACAGCGAAAGCTTCACAATCTCAGTGGTATGCTTGGGATCGTTGTCGTGTTGGAAATGAAAGGATGATCCTAGGCCGAGTTTGGTGGCACTTTCCTTTAAATTGTTTTTAGGACGTCAAGGTAATCCTATTTGTTCATAATTGATTCGATCTACTCTAACCTGCCAACACCATTGCTCGCCATGCACCCCCACACCATAACTCCACCGTACTTTACCGTTGGTACTAAATGCTCTTTTTGAAGCGCTGTACAAGGTTTTCTGTATACCAATTCATAATCTTTTATGCCAAAAATACAAAATTTGTTCTCTCGGAGAATATCACAGTTCTCCAGAACTCTGGAGGCTTATGTATATACTCTTTTGCAAAAGCTATCTGTTGGTCTTTGAAATATAAGACTTTTTGTGAGCCACTCGACTACGGTATCCTGCCTTTTTCAAGATTTTTCTTGCAGTATCCACTCAAATGTTTTCCTTAAACTTCTTGTGAATGTCTGTTGCTATTTGAGTTGCAGTCAAAAGCTGAATTTTTTTCAATACGGATTTCAAACTTCATTTTTCACTGATTATGAGTTTAGATGGACGACCTGAATGAGGTTCGGATGTGTAAACTTCTGTAGATTTAAATTCATAAATAACACAGTGGATAAATGAGTACTGCCATCCAACGGATCTGGTTATATCCCGACGACTTTTTACATCTTTCCACAATGATTTTAAGCTCACTGATACTAATTTTCTTCCTTTTATATTCCATGTCCTTGAATTGCTTCGTATCTCACAAAAACATAAAAATTATTGCGTTACAACTTTCTTAAGCTATTTTACTTGATAACTGAATGGAAAAATTCTGTTAACCTATAACGCCTGTTGATAAAAGTTCCAGGAATCAAGAATATTCAAATAATAAACACAGACTTTTTCTGCCTACTATTCGTGTGCTTTGCTACAAAACTTCCAGTATTTTACGTAATTTTAATTCAATATTAACGAATTCTTTTGCATGCTCAATATTTAAATAATAGTAAGCAAATTCGTGAAACTTTGTTAGAAAAAAAAATTATATTTCTATTAATTTTTAGCTTTGCTGTATGATTTGTTATGGGTGAACGCACTTTTTACAGATAGTGTATATACATGATACTGTTTAAATGTATTATACAAATAAGGGTATTTTTCCGTTAGTCGGGCGCAAATGTCGCCAATTTTGAACCAAACGCAAGCCACGTCGCCAAGCGAATGACAAAACAGTCAACGGAATAAAAGTCGAAAACGTTCAACTAACTATAAACAAATATTAATTAATAGTAAGCAAAACAAGTTCAACTATAAACAAATATTAATTAATAGTGAGCAAAACAAGTTCAACTACAAACAAATATTAATGAATTATAAACAAAACAATTTCAATAAAACTCAATCTGGACGATTCGAACCACGTACCATTGCGAAAGCTCTTCTTCGTGCTGCATGTTGCAAGATTGTACCACTAACGTACTCCGTCACAAAAAGACAGTTTCCTTTCATGATTCTAATCGCATGTTGCATTTTGTTTTGCCAATATACATTTCACTTGAAAAAATAGAGACTGCATCGTCTTCAGTTCTGGCTAAATCTCAAATTTTCATCATTGTTTAAAACACAAATTAAAATGGAAGACAGAAAGGAAAATGTGCTTTGTTTTGAATGAATTCAGAGAATAGCACATGGCCCCAAAAGAACATTTCTTTTATGGTTGTAAGAAATTTGGCAGAATTCTACATTATTTGGCGATTTTTCGCTTGCGCCCGGCTAACAGAAAAATACCCAAATAAGAAATGATTGTAGAATTAAAATTACACAACATAGACATATAAAGTAATCATATGCTTGTAAGTTTTTAACTTTGATATAACAGCTGTATAAAATCCTAAGCAAATAAAAATACATAAGACTTGTTAAGACATACACAGCATACATTTACAAAACTTGTAAGGTCTTTCTGTATAATAATTTCATTTGTACTATTTTGTCGCACAAATCATCTTCGAACTTCATAGTTAAAGTTATTGATCATTTTGTATCAGAGCAACCAAACTATGAATAGTTGATTAATTGAGCTTACAAAACATGCTTGTAAAAGCATTCTATTATGTAAACTGTATGGTATTTTATGGAGCAAGTATTGCATTCACTATTCATATAGAAGATTTTGACAGAATAACAGCTTTTAATAAATGATAATAAAATAACAGTACCTAATAAATGACACACTTTTTATTTATAAATAAAATGTGGTACACCCACCATAAACCTCTTTACTTACTGAATAAATAACAGAATTAATTTAGTGTAATTTGATGGAAATACACTATTAAATGTATTACAGAACTGTAAAAAATTGTTGACATCAAGTAGTATTTATTTGACTAACATCATTTGTGTGTGTGACCTTGTTTTGTAAAATGTGTTTCAACTTTAATAATTGTCTCGGGTTTTTTATTAACAAGATTGCATATTATACAGGTACGTCTTAATGCATGGGCCAACTGGGCCTCGCTCACGGTGGGGGGAGGGGCCGAGTTTTGTTCTCCACTCTGTCTTATTAGATGATGATCTGGATAATTTTAATGGTCAAATATTATACCCATACATATTCTCCGAAAAACAGGGAATTTCAAACTGCATGTCAACTAGCAAAAGTGGTAAGACTGTATTATTATGTGACGACCATTGTCCATACTAAGGCCTAGGCATAATGCCACAAACAATCCTTCAACTCATTTAGTCTGAATGCAGCCATCAGTCAAACAGGTTTGTACGTAGGTTTTTGAGATAGTGAATCATGAACTTTTATTTGTTTCAAATGACAGTTTGAACATGTATTTGACCCTTCGTATACACTGTCTACTTTTGTACATGGGCCCAAGGCCTCAAAGAGTCTTAAGATGTCCCTGGTGTTATATCATTCAATATCAATGTTCTGACAAGTCAGATTAGTATACGTAAACAATATAAACATATTGTATTTTGACATACTGCAATACTTTGTTACCAATAACCAGTAATAAATCTCTTTACTACATCAAGTACTTATTCTATCAACATATTGTAACCAATAACAGACTGTTATTAGTACAGGAATAAATAGAATACGTACTAAAATACATTGTGTTATTTCATAAACTTTTAAAGATCCATAAACTAATTAAAATACAACTTGTATAGCAGTAACAAAACTACATTATTTTGAATAATTAAATGCTCTTTATTACATCTTTTAATTAAAATTATCTTTCTAACCTTATCTACTGCATATAAGCATTCAATTGCAGAAAAATTTGATTAAGTTATATGTAAAAATTAATGTGGTAAAGAAACCACATTGCATCCATAAAACAGAAAATCAGCACTATAGGACTGAAGTACGTAGGAGAAGTAGCTCAACAGACTGTATAAAACAAAAACATAGGCAAAAACCAACGTATTTATAGAAAAAGCAAGTAACTATTACTAACTCAATAAAATGATAACTTATTGACAACTTTAATATTCTATCTGTGTACAAAATACTATGCTACTACTAATAGTATTGATACACTTGGTTGTACAGTACCACATAAACATTGAAAATTATTCTACAATCATCTAATAGAATAAAACTAAACCACAGACCCAAGGTTTTATGCTACAGTACTATTTAAAATAATGATAAATAGTATATTAATTTTGCATATCAAATATAATATGAGAATACTGTTTATGAAGTTTGCTGAATGTAATTGATGATATTACAGTATTATTTCCTTATACAACATGTATATTAAATATTTTTCATATGATTTATACTTTAACAACTTGTAATAACGCATAATGAGTATACACTCTTGTTTATCTAAAAATAGTAGACAATTAGACACAAATAGTATATTATAGTATCAAAAGTTATTCTTTTTAACACACACAGGGGCATATAGCTACCACTGTATCAATGATACTGAGCGCATATGTGTAACTATAATCTCACTAATAGGCCTTTCATTTCTAAAAAAAGGCCTAGAAGGAATTTTGATACAGTGCTCAATTAGTGTTAGCTATGCCAGTGTTTTTTAATGTACAAATTAGATTTATATTAGCAATAGAAACATACAAGCATTGTGTAAAAATACAATGATTATAAATAAAAGTACAGCCTATAACTATAGCTTAACTGACTACTTTATCACTATAAACTTAAAATTAAAAAACTATATTTAACTTAACAATAAGTATTAGTTATAAAATCTTAACTCTTTCTTCTATATTGTAACTTTCATTTTCTTTAAAGAATTGTTATTACTTTAAATAAACTCTGTGTTATTTTCAATCATAATTTACTTTTAAATATACTTTAATCTATGCACTAAAAATTTACACCTATAAACAATTAACCAATAAAAACTCATGCTTGAGATGAGTATAAATTATCTATATATTAAAATCTTCACAAATTGTGTTTTTACAAAATTTACTTATTAAAAATGGTCAGTGTTATTTACATATACATCACCTAGGGGACTTTTTCGCAAAAATACACACATCACCCCTAATAAGATGTTACAGTGGTTTTTCAAGTAGCCTAAATATTGTACGATTATTTTACCTCGACATATAAAATATTATTTAAACATATTTGATACAAAAAGGCAATTGTTGTCACAAAAATATGTGCATTTTGAGAACCCCAAGTAATGTTTTTATGTATTTTCTAGTCATTGGGTTAGTCTCCTTTTGTTCATAAAATCTGTCTGACCTTAGATCTTCCCTTCAGTAGGTTACACATGACTAATAGATTGTTTGCAATAAGACGTTCTTCCATTAAATTTGTATCTATTCTGCACAGGAATTGCACAACCTACCCACAATTGTTATAAAAGTACTAAACAGTATTTTATATGGAATGCTTCTATTAGTATTCAATTCTATATGTATATATATTTAAAAGGTCTAATTTGTAATACTTATTTAAGTTATTGTAATATTGCTTGAACTATCAAACACCTAACATTTTTATAATATCCTGTCTCACTAACCAGTAGCCAGAGTGGCACTATTTCATTTCTGTTTGTGAACAGTAACTCAAAAAAGTAACCTATACATTTTGCTTGTATAGGCACAAAATAATCAAACCCCACCAATAAACTAGTACTTAAATTGTTATAAAAGTGTGATACCCTATTTCTGATTTCAACTGGTATGTGGTGATAATTAATCTCACATCTAAAAAACTTATTTGGTAAATAAACTCAACATTAACAACAACAAAAAAATATCAGCAATTTTAAATGTGCTATTAATAAATACTCTGTCATAATATACACTTTATTCATTGTGTTATTAGACTCGGTACAGTATCCCAGTGTTGTGCATTAATCCTTCCCAAATGAACACAGCATGTTCTTATTCCCGTTTTATATGAAAATGTTCAAGAAAGCTTCATGTAACATAACTCTTATTCAGTTTTTCTCCCTTCACAATAAAGACAGACAAAATTTATTTTTGTCATGTTGTAGGATATTACTAAAAAAGAATAAAATTAAATGAGACTTGCGTATTAGCATCACTGCAGCCAAATTGGTGTAACATGAATTGTGCCATTTTCCAACAAAATCTGTTTGGTTTCTTCATATAAAACACATTAGAATCTATTTTTGTTTTGATATCATGGTGAATTCATATGTAGCCAATTCTGCTGTGGTGTAAGTACCAATCAAACTTTTCAACTCCTCAGTAAAATGATAAATTAGCAAAAAAACCTGGTAAACGTATTTAGTCCTGCACATTTATAAGTAATCTGACCAATGCACTTTATGTTTCAAACAACTTAAAATAGTCAACATGTTTTTTATATTGTCAATCAAAACAGTAATTGGTATCTGCATATTGAAAAATATCTTTCATCCAAACATATTTACTTTCTAAATATAACCTAGTTAAAATAAATACTATATTAACAGTATACTTTTTTTTTGTTGATACTCATTTGCTCAAAATGTGTTTCACTTTGAGCTTTTACAGTCATTTTTTTATATATATATATATATATTTATATATATATTTTTCTTTAACATCCATTTTTGTTATTGCACATGCTTTTCTTTTTTGTACATATTGCCATACAGTTTTCCATTTAATGTAACACACAGAAATTAACTTATCATAGATTTCTCTTTGGTATTTAGGCATACAGTCCAAAATATTTAAAGATGGTATGAATGTCTCAGTGGGCTTAGTAGTATGATATAAACTTCATAGATGATATATAAATGTTCTATTTCATTTTTAAGACAATATATGGTCCTCAAATCCAAGGGACCCCCTTGGATTTGACGGTTTATATAGATGCCAGAATGAATTCTCTCTTCATTTCCAAAACACCTATCACTACATAAAGGTAGTTTGGTGACTGATTCTGGTCACCAAAACATTGGCTTAGTCAAGGGGCCCCCTATTCTATACTTTAATCCAATTTATGATAGTCGTCTGTCAAAGTATTATCAGTAAACTAGCTATATATTTACATAAGTTTTAACAGAATGTCTACATTGAGGGTATTGTAGCGAAGACACTACATTAGTTGGTTGAATTGTCAAATCAGCCACTTATCTCGCCAAGTGTTTTTTTGCCAAATCGATAAATGCGCCAAATCTGGTAATCCTCGTGAATTTGTATCAGTGAGGGTGAAGTCGGATTGCGACGTAAAAACGCGCTAAGTTGGCGATTTTTCAAAATTTGGCGGACCAGTGGCCGATTCGATAATTTCACCCATTAGTTTGCAGGGCATATCTATGAATTGGCCTATGTGCATATTGTATATGAATCTTCGCAAAAATTATAAAGAAACTTAAACAAATGAAAACTATATTTCAGCCAAATAGTTATGCCTACAAATAGACACGATTAATACAGCATTTTACCAGATAAAATAGCTAAAGCAATGTGCCACCGGTTGTCAATCATTCTGAAGAAGCTTGAATTAAAGAGAAATAAACATATGATTTATTTTAAGACAACATGGTACTATCAAACTATCAAAAAAAAAATTTTTTTTTTTGACTTATTTGATACCTCTAATCATTATAAACATGCCTGCAAAATTTCAAAGCTTTACCTGTATTTTTTAATAAGTTATGGAACAATTTTTGATGCTAGACAGCAGACTAAACAAAACTGGTATGTGCACTTTTCAGATCATCTGCTAGAAAAGTTTCTGATAAAAAATGAATTATTTTTCTACCACACACAAATGAGACTAACATATATAGAATTACATATGCAGTAACAAATCATTTCAAGAAAGAACTGTGCAAATCATGCAAAAATTCTAGTTTGTGTATTGTTATTGAAGAGCAAATGGATTTGGTCAAGACTTAAAATTTGTGCATGCTTTTTATATTATTATGAATGAAATTAAAACTTCAAAATGGATTCCCCTAAAGCACAAATACTAAATCTCATTTTGATAACTCAGGTAATTGAAAATCTAATTTGCAAGAACAGCAAAACTCTCTCCCATTTTTATATATTGTTTCCAGTGATATATATATATGCCATGTATGTGAAATTCAACACAATTATTATTGAAATATTTTAAGATATTTATGTAAATAAATGCAGAGATGCAGTTTTTCGATTTTGATATATTTTATTTTGCTTTCATTCATGTACAAAATTTAACGTGCAAAGGCTTTCTTTTGTACACTTTGTGCATTACTTAAGTTGTAAAATTGAGCATATGGAATTAGATCTGAGGCTAATTATTAAGGTAAAGTTTTATGAAATATTGATCTTTCATTTGTTTTCTTTTATATAATCATTATGCCAGTATACTGTTTAATTGTTCCACATTTTTGCAATTTCTTATGGTAAGAAGTTTTAAATAAGCTAATGAACATTTCGTAAAAGTTTCACACTATTTGATGAATATTATATCATGCTATTCATGGAATGAAAACTTCAAACTGATATTCCTCCATGTTGAATTTTTGATCATACACTGTTATTCAAAACACAAAGGCTTTTTTTGATAATTGAAGTAGAGATGTGAATTTTTTATAAATGCCCTAAAATGTATATTTTGTGAAACAGTGCATTGAATTAGCTCTAAGATATGCAGTAATGGTTAAAAAATTTCAAAATGAAAGTTGTTGTGTTTTTTTGAGAATTTTTGTATGTTCCACAACGAAAAAATTAATATAAAATTAATGAGTAGCAGCATAAAAAAAAACATTCACAACTTTATGTAGTATGTTATAAGATACTCTGAAATTTTTTATATGGAATTATTACTCAATAATGACTTTTATTATATACAATTAAAACCAAATTTCAAAAATTAAAAATAAATAAAAAATTGTACCTAGTCGCCTTAAGGTACTTTTCCATTTAGCCGGCGCAAATCTTGCCAGGTAGACTTTATTGGCGACAGCACATTTAAAAATAAAACAAATGTTAGTTCCATGGGCCTTTCTGGATATTTCTTTGGCCGCGACAGATAAAAAAGTAGCTGAAGAAAAAGCCTCGATTTCTTTTGAAATATGGCGGTAAAAGGTTACCAATTGGAATATTCCGTTTGATGCCGGTGGTATCATTTTTGGCGACTTTATCGCCAACGCCGGCAAACTAACTATTAATGAGTACTTATAAATTTCTTATTTATCATCTTCACTTTCTAAGTTAGAACTATCTGAACCAAAATCTTCCTCCTTCTTAAAGCAATGGCCTTCATAATGCGCAAATTCACTCCAGCAACATCCAGAAAATTGACGATCTGCATCAACACCTTCTTTTATAATCATGTTGCCACAATATTCACATTTACCATCATAAGCATTTGAAATGTCAGAGTAGACACTTCTGCAGTCGTCATCTCCCCCACTAGATATACCATCTTCTTCAAAATTAGATGATTCTTGACTTGAATCAACCTTCTGTTTCTTACTCACTTCTGACTTGTTATTGACATAATTTTCATCATCTGCAGAATATTGACGCTTGAACGTTACTTTATCCGCTTCACTTTCTTCCATGACGGAAAACAGAGTGCGAAATTTCTAGTTGCTATTGTTGCAGAAAAACTTTGCAGTAGGATTTATTAAATGTAGATTCTAAGCACCTTAAAAGCACATAGCAATCGTTACAGCAGAAGAATGGTAATAATAAAAGGTAAACACTAAAGATGTTGCCAGATGTAACGAAACGATTACTATTAATTTGATTATTACAATACTCTCCCTAAATCAAAATAATCTAATAATATAAAAAAAGGTACATATACATACACCTTAATACACTAATAAAATCAGTCACTTAGAATACACATGCTAAAAGAAAATAGAATAACACATTAAATACAAAATTGCAATGATTATAGTATAATACATGTATACACACATGCTCTAATTAATTTCCAAAATTATACATTCCTGGCATTAACTTGAGTTTTAAAAATCTATCTTTAGCAAGAGGTTTAGTCAATATATCAGCAGCCTGGACTTCACTCAGGGCCGATCCTAGGGTATCGGCCGCCCTCGTGCAAACACCTAATGTGCCGCCCCCCTAGAGAAATTTTCAATTGACTAATACTTAATATTGACGTTAAAAACTTATATAAGAATAAAAAATTAATAAAAACTAAAATAAAAAAGTGCAAAACTTTATTTTTGGCCAGGTTATGAGTTATAATAGCGATATAATATACTTTAACAAAGTAAAAAACTAAAAAAAATATTACCTTTAAAATAAAAACATATATTTTATAATTATAATTGCAAAACAACAGAATTTACTCAGAAAATACGATCTAATAAAAATAAATACTAAGGCATAAATCTCGTGTGTCAGTCCTTCTACAAAGACTAAGTAATAAATTATACCGTAAAATCCAGTGCATAACGCACACTTTTAACACAAAAAATAAGATGGAAATCGACGGGTGCGCTGTGTACGCTGCGTATAAAAACGAGAGCTTTAAAAATACAAAAAGATGAGCATAGAAAAAATCAAACTTTTACATAGATCGAAATACTGTTTCTGTGAAAGAAATAACATTCTTTATGAACTTAAAGGGTTGTAATTCTAAAAGTACACCATCTTTTACTAAAGCTTGCAATAATACCTCGAATATAAAGGACTTTAAAACTTATAAGAGCATTGCGCACGTGTGGTTCGGGTTTCTTCACAAAAAAGGGTGTGCGTGTTGTACGCGGTGAATATACCTAAAAACTAACAATTGCAGCTAGAAAGTATATGGGCGCGTTATACGTCGGATTTTACTGTAAATATAAAATAAATTAAATGTAAAAAAAACTTTTTAAGAACAAGCTTTTATTTAAACGCGCTAAAAAGAATAAAATAAACTTTTCCTTTAAAACTTTTTTTACTATCAACTTATAACGTCATTACACAATTTATATGATATAAAAGCTTGTCGCGAGATTTACCTGTGTAGATAAACAAGTAAAATAAATAACTTGACCTGATTGATTTTGGTTTTTAAAAATTCAAACTAAGTAAATATGAGTACTTAAATATTGCGACAAGCTTTTATATCATATAAATTGTGTAATGACGTTATAAGTTGATAGTAAAAAAAGTTTTAAAGGAAAAGTTTATTTTATTCTTTTTAGCGCGTTTAAATAAAAGCTTGTTCTTAAAAAGTTTTTTTTACATTTAATTTATTTTTTACTTTTTAGTTATCGCTGGACAGGTTTCTCAACCTGTTCAACTCATTGAACACTGGTTCGCCATCCCTGGTTTAGCTGAATGAATTCTCGCAAAATGGTATTAGACTAAAAACACAATTTTTTTAAATCCGTAATTTTTAAGCAATTTTTTCAATCTTCATGCAGATTTTGGCTAACATTGTTCTACACACGAAAAAAAAAGGTTTAGTGAGATTATCTTCATAAATGTCAAAGTTATTAAATGTTTAATTAACATTTTGACTATTTTTGAAAAACAAAGAATATATTATTTATTTGAAATATTTTGAAGATAAGGGATGTATTTCTCTAACATATTAGAAGAAAATTTTAATTGTTTATTAAAAACTTCAAAAGGCATTTAAATATTTGTATTAATCAATAAAATGCTTAAGACTAAAAACGCATTTTGTAATCAAAAAAGAAAGTTTTATCAAATAATGATAATTTTTTGCTGGACATTGAAAATCTTTTACGTAAGAATCTATTTTTTTTTTAATTGCTCAGATCTTTAGAAACTTGATTTTGAAAAAATCAATAATTAAATTCAAATAAAATTAATAGATTCTATTTGTAATTAAATTTAAGGACACATGTCATAAGTGTGTGTTTAGATTACTGGTGATAAAATGAGGTATATTTAAATTACTCGTAGGCTTAAAATTAGAAAATTTCTTTAAAAAATTACTTCATTTTATTGTAAAAATTTTTTTAATCGAAAATATATTGCATTTCTAGATAATATTTTTCTCTTATTGTTTTCCTAGCGGATTCCTTTTTGATGGGTAAGATACATTAAAAAATGATCTTTCCGATTCTGTAATTATTTTTTGTCTGAGTTTCATAGATTAAAGTTAGATAAATTATTTAAAGAATTTCTTCAATACTCCATCTCAGTTTAACTTGGCAGCGTTGAGAAAGGTATACAATGTACCAATCTACTTGAAAAATAGCTCTACTTTTTTGTTTTGAATTTAAATCCAAGGAAATAGATAGAAATTTGTAAAAAAATTGCATACGTTGTAGAAATTAGATTGTTTTTACGTTGTAGAAATGTAATTATTTTTTAGACAAAGCTAATTAATACTGTCAATAGCGCAACGTTATGAAATTCCAGTTTGGCTGAAAACCGATTTTCGACGCCAACTTTTGTCATTGTTGTAACAATAAAATTATTACAACAATGCAGATATATCCAAGTTGGCGCCCAAAACTAGTTAAACGTTTTTAATTAATATCTTTTTAATTAATTGCAATATCGGAATATAAATGGTCAAAACATGCATTGTCATCCAAACTAAACGTGTATACAAAATTTCAGCTCAATGGGAGGAAGATATCAGCTTCAAAATTGAGTTGCAAGATTCCACCCGAACAAATTACATACATACATACATACATACATACATACATACATACATTGTAAGTTAAATAAAAGCTTTTAATAACGGGATGTCTTTAGAAACAAGGGCTTTTTCACAGTTCAAAATACGCCAAAAACGCCAAACAGCGCGAGTATCATTCTAATGTGGCTGCCGTCTGTTAGATCTTCTTACTTCTGGATACGTCACAGAGTTAGCGCAACACGAAGTAATTTAGAACTAGAAATAAGTGGTGGAGTTCGGTTCTTCCGCAAGATAATATAGTCCGAAATATAATTACATTTTTTAAAGAGAATACATAAAAATAAATGAATTTTTAATGTCAGTTTTGAGCTTATTTTGCATAATAAATTTTTAAAGATTCTTAGGATAATATTTTTAGTGTTTGAAGAAATTAAAATAGAAATTTTTTATGCGTATTAAACGTCATAAAAACACAGTTCCTTATTTTTTTTAAATTCCTTTTAAAAGAAAAATTCCAATTTTCTTTTGGGACACTTGATATTTTTTGAAATTTAGTAATTTTTGTTACTTTAATGTAAAATTAAAAATTATAGAAATTTGAGAAAATAGTATTGAAAAAGTTTAATTTTTTTTAAAGTTTTTTTCTCTTATCTCTCTTCTTTATTTATTACATAGTGTATATTTTATATATTCTTTATTTGTATTATTTTTGAATATAATATTTTTACAATAAAACTATTTTTGATTACTTCATATAATAACTTTTAAGGTAAAAATCAATATTTGATTTATACAAATCTGCAAATAAAATACTAAAAAAAATAATAAGATTGTTTACTAAAAATTTTATTTTAGTGAAAAAAATTTATACTTTTCTTCATTTTTTTAAATTTTGGAACTTTTTCTGTGAAAGATTAATACAATTATTTACCTTCTTTTAGTTCGTTTTCCTTCAATAGCTCACTTGAATTGAATTACGCATGGATTGTCAATTGTTATAAGCAGGTTTTGGTTATTTTGAAGATATGTCTTATTAAAAAAAAAGAAAGAAAGAAAATTTTTATCACTCAATTTTTCCTAGTCCTCCCACCCTTAATATCAAAATATGTCACATTCTTAGTGGATACACTTAATCATCTTATTTACTATTGCAGTTCTAAAATTAACTACTTTCTTGAATAATTTTATTTACATTTTTCAGACTTGTTTCAAATTTAAAATATGTTAATCAATATTTAATTATTGGAAATGTTAACTCTGTAAATTGTTTTGATGGGAGGACGATGACGAAAGATGGTATGTCATTCTTCTAATGCCACACAACACCACATTCACTATAGGGAGAAAAGAATCAAATTCAAATGTTTTATCCTTTGCATTCCGTTTTTCAAAATTCATTTATACAAGTACAAACGGTGTTTTAATGGCTATTCTTAAAAATGGAACTATCTGTCCGATTGAAATTTGGAGAATATTTCTAAAAATTTCTATAGCTTTCTTTCTTTTTTTTTTTTAAAAAAAAACTACCGCCGAAAATACGCATTAATGTGCTATATATTTTATAAGATTTATTTTTAAAACTAATACAATCGAACTTTTTTAATTATTTAAATATATTTTAAATAGTTTATTTCATTCTTTTGTCAATGAATCATGTATAATTTGAGAATAATTCAATTTTTTTAAATGTATTGCCTGTTGCGAAAGATGCATTAAAATTTGCAATAATTTTAGGCAATTGCCATATAAATTAAAAGTGTCAAATTTATTTCATTCTTACATTTTTTTATGTAGGAATAATTGGAGCTTCACAAAGAGAAAAAATTCGCTATCAGTGAGTGAGTGAATATTAACGTCACTCTGTTCAGCTACACGAGGGCTTTTGGTGACGGACCTCGTCATTTTGAACCACGGTCACGTGACGAGGAAGGCACCTGAGCTGGCACCCCTCTCCTAACTACCACACCAACGGGAGGACGTTTGAACTCTCGACAGATTTAACGTGCATTGCTCCCCTACACCGCGGGTCTTTAGGGGGAATTGAAATGCTCGTATGTAATGATCAAAATAAAAGCAATAAAGCAAACTTTAAGAGGCGATAGTACAACACCAAAACAAGCAACATTCATCAAAGAAATCATACTCGTAATTTTAACCCGAAGGTGATAGAGGGCGCTGAAGCAGATTTCGTTTTAAGAGACAAAAAAGGAAACAAAGAACATTTACGTTATAAAAAAAAAGTTTAATTAGAAATGATTACAATAGCTGTTCGAAACACTGACCATTAGAGGCGATGCATGCGGTACAACGGCGAAAAAGGGATTCACGAACCCTCTGAAACACGCCAGGAGTATCGCGCACCTCTCCTGCAGCTGCCGAAAGTCTGGCGACGAGTTCTGCAGATTCGATAGGAGTCTCATACATAAGACTCTTCAGGTGTCCCCACTAAAAGAAATCCAGGCATGAAAGATCGGGCGATCGCGCTGGCCAAGGGCGTGATTACATTTACACACTCGGGTCAGTGGCTTTTATCTTAATAACAATTTGCATATGCGTTCTTCTTCCACATATCACAATTTCATGTTCTTCTTCCAGAAACTTGCGGCTATAACACTTGCATGGATAAAATTTGAAGATGCTCTAACATGTTTGCGTTTGAATTCAAATCATGCATTTTCTAATCAAAGTTGATTGTTTTTATGTTGTACTATCGCCTCTTAAAGTTTGCTTTATCGTTTTTTATTTTGATCATTACATACGAGCATTTAAATCCCCCCCCCCTGAACGCGGTTACATTTGCGCCACTTAACCGCTCCCGATGGTTTCAATTTTGCGCTCAAAATTCAAGTTAAAATCTAAGCTTTTGTAAACATTTAACAAAATAAAAAAATACTGGTAAAAGGTAGTTGTTCGGTACTCCAAAGTCTAGAGCGCCCTCTAACGGCATTTTTTTAACTTTGTCTTTAAAACTTTTTTTTAAAGAAAATACTATTTTAAAGAATGATTTTAGTGAAAACCGCAAATGAATCGATCCATTTTTCCGTTTTTTATCATCATTTGAAATTTAGGACCCTAAACTTTGATGGCGCCTTTCTCCTTCGGAAGACGTTTGGGACACTTGGTTTCCTATTTACTATTACTCGTCTTGATGTGTACTATCACCCCTTAAAGTTACTCCCATCATTTATGAAACACCCTGTATATATACGAGCTCTGGTATTATCATTGTTACTAAACTACAGGTCAGAATTACGAGATCTATCGCTTATATAAGTAAAAATTAATATTTGAAAGTGATTTTGAGCCAGTCACACTATTTTTTTTTTTAGTTTCTTGAGGTAATATCATCTTTAGAAAATAGATAATACATGCAAAAACGATAACTCAAGGAATAAAATTTTGAAAATCGTTTCTATTGAATAATTGCTATGGTAAACTAAGGCTTCTATTTGTACATTTCTGCTTTATAAATTAATACAGAGCATATTATACAGAAGTTATCAATATAATCGTAGCCCAGTGGCCGAGTGGCAGTGCATCACGTTTCAGCGACACAGGTCTGGGGCTCAAACCCTGGGCTGACAAGGTCGACCCGACTTTCATCCCTTCAGTGGGTCGATAAATGAGTACCAAGCTTGTACGGGAATTTAACACTGGGGGTTTTGCGTCAGACTAACCACCTGAACGGAACATCTACTCATGCACCTCAGTGCCCAAGACCAGAAAAACTAATACGGGCACCATAGGCCTTGGCTCTCATGGGCTATTGCGCCTTTGATTTGAGTTATCAATACAAGCCTTTATTATGCAAACTATAGTTTGTAATATATTACAAACAAATTCAGGTGTTTTATATTATGCAATCAATCATATTGAAAAATTTTTAATGAGCAAAATTCCGAGATCATAAAGAACATGAATATCTTTATAAAGTGTACTTAATGTATCTTGAAAATAATAAATCCGCTTTCATTTTTTGTCATTCAATTTATTAATAATCGTAACATTCGCCGCGGTCTATTGATGTGAGCTCTAAATTATTTCGCAGCATCTTTTGCAATACAACGCGAAATTCTAATTCAATAAATTAATTCCACTTATTTAATACCTAAATCCTACAAAGAGGTATTTCTTAATTAGTTAAACAATTTCAAAAGATACTTAAAAGTTTTAACGTGACTCTGTTCTCTTTTTCTAGCTCTCTTTCTCTCTAAGCCTGTATTTTTTCCACTCCTGAAGATGAGTTTAAAACGAACTAGGTTAAAAAAATTTGTGATATTTAAATACATTTTTCGGCAAAGAGTGAAAGTAAGAACTAGAGGGAAAACGAACAAATGAGAAAGAGAACGTCTCTACCAGCACCTATATCACATTAAATAGTAAATATGTTTCTTTCAAATATTATGTTGTTGAAAAAATCATTCTTTTATCATTCTTTTATCATTGTATATCGTTTATTTTTTAAAAATTTTACTGACAAAAGAAACATATTTATTTCACTATTCTGGATATTATTACTCTTCAGTCCTTAAATAGTCGTCCCGTTTTCTGTGAAACTAAACTTTCCTCAATTTAAAGGTGTCATTTTTATATAAAACATTAAGTAATTATATCGTTAAAGAATGGAAGTATCTAAAATTTTCCTTGTACAAAACTATTTAGTTAAAATAAATGCAAGGTTGAATTATATATAATTAATACTTATTTAATATGGCACGTTACACGGAGCGATAAGGTCTCACTCTCTCTACATATATTGTGTATACATCTTGGAGGTAAAATTTGTATTTTGCTTACATCGTTTTAGAATTTAATACTAATAAATTTATTAAGTTAATTTAAGGATTGGTTTGATTAAGTAAACATTCTGATACTGAAAACATTCCATTTATTATTTGATTTATAATTGCTATATTAAAAACAATACAAATTTCTAACCATTTGTTAAGTGGAATAATTATGTAAAATAAAATTATTGGTAAGTTTAATAAAATTCATATGAAATTTTAAAAATTTTGATACAATTTGGTATGCTCAAATCAGTTCATTTATTTTCCATCGAAAAAAATCTTTTTTTAAATAAAGTTTAGTTTTTTTTTTTTAATTCTTTAAAATCTCTCGTTTCTATTTTCTACTTTCTTTTATCAGTTCGTGACAGATTTCCACAGTACAGACCTACTTATAAAAATTTATATTCTAAAAGAAAATTCTAAGTAGTATTTAGTTTTCGCGTCTATTTTTACTTCGTATTAGGTATTTCTACAATTTTTATCTTTTTTAATGGATCGCAATCTAGAAGATTAATCATGGGTTCGAATCCTGGTTTTACCAAGAATCCACTTTGTGAAATTCTGCAAGCGCGACTCAAACTTTCCTAAGAATGATGTAATTGTAAATAGTATCTTGAATGCCTATAGATTCTTAGAAAACAAGACCCATTTTGGGGGGGGGGGGACATCTCTGTTACACAATCCACCGAAGAGTCATAAATTACCCCCTTTCACCAAGGGAACGCAGGGAAAATTTCATGTATCCTTCCGCAAGAAGGCGGAGTTACAAATTTACTTTCCCCTCATTCCAAATATGCAATGCTGACTTATTTAATTACTCGCAAATAAATTAGTTTAAAAATTTTAAAGTATATGCGTTTGAAAGAGCATAAAAAATAATGGATTTCCGCTGAAAAACTTTTTTTATCCGATAATTGAAAATATTTTTATGATCGTTTCAACGCACTAAATGTAAATTTTCAAGCTTTTAATAAATATTTAAAAATATTTAGAAATTTTTTTTTAAAAATCGAAATCAAGAGAAACATTAATTTTTTTTTAATCTTTAGGATGCATTTTGTTTCATACAGTTAAAAGCAATACCTTAGACGTAAATTGAATCATAAGAAACTCCATAGGATTAACATTACACTCGGGTTTTCGTGGTGGCGTGTCACCGGGAGCCTTAATGTAAGAAACGGGATTTCAAATTTTTCGAATGATGTATGGTAGTGAATAGAATTCAAATTAAACGTTCTAGCTGAGGTGTGACTGCATATAAATTTGAAGTCTGCTGCCAAAAAAAACCCATGTTATTAAATTTCAATGTTAAATTAATTTTAAAATGACTGTAATTTTCATTTTTGTTGTTTTTTTTTTTAATTAATAAAACAGAGACTGCTATTATTTAAATTTTCATTTTAAGGTTTAAGAAATGTTGAATCATTTTTAGCGATGCATTGAATATGGGACAATTTTCTGCCAAAAGTCATTGAATATGTATCTATAGCTTATCAATAAAACATGCATATTTTTTACCTTTAGTGCACAACTCTCTAATTAAATTCGATTACTAAAAAACCTGAACACATTAGTTATTTTAGGTGTTTTTAACATCAGAGCATATTTCAAAATTAAAAATGAATCATACCATATAAAAATAATGTAGACATTTTATATTCCTTATTTTTTTTCCAATTCCTAATATTAGCTCACTCTCTCTATATATTATCTTGTTCAAATTTTCAATCCTTAATAAAGTACTTTCTATTCATCCTATCAAGTTCAAATAAATTTTTTTAAACTTGTAGAGGAAGTTTTTTAAAAATATTAATTCATTATCTAGCAGTTAATTAGTTAAATCAAAATAATTACCGGTTTTAGACAGTCAATGTAGGAATTGACTTAAAAAGATTTTTTTGTATTACTTGTTAATGCTTTAATTTTAAAACAGCATTCATTTTTTGAAAAAAATATGCACGTGATCAGATAAGTAGTTTTTATGAGTTTATTTATCGGCTAAATTTTTTAAAATTAGATGTGTTAATCAACACTTGAATTTTATTTCAGATTAACCTTTTCAAGAGTTGGCTTTCTTGAACCCTAAACATTTTCTTATCTTTTCATAAGAATAAAAATATTAATTATTTGAATGGGTGCATTTGAATTTTTTCCCCCGCTGATAGTAAAATTTAAAATGTTGTGACTTTTTCTAAGTAAGTTATATATATATATATATATAAAGGAATACAAACTTCATTAACTTTTTCGAATTGGTGTGACAATTGTAGGATTTCGTTTCATTTGTAATAAATATATATTCAATCGTCAGGTTCAGGGACTTATTTTTTAACAAGTGAAACGAATTCAACGGGTGAGTAATTGCTAGTATTTTTATATGATTAATCACTGAACGAAAATCATTATATTTCTTATTAAAATTTAATTATAATTGCGGATTTTTTATAATGAAGTTATTAGTTAAAAAAATGAAATCTAAACTTATGATCCTCAGTTTAAGACAAAAATCACAGCAAAAATAAAGGAAAAAGAAATTCGTAGTATAACTTGAAGGGTAGTTTTTAGGTATTTGAACCACTCCCCTATTCGTGACAAAAGAGGGGTCTATAGGAACGTATTGTGACTCCTATCGAATGTGAAAGAACAGGAGAATCGTTATCCTTAGTTCTGAACAAAAAGAAAAGGGGAATGAGCCTCGAGCATCACTGCGGGTGGGGAACAAATAGAACCCATCTCTAAACCTTATCTTCAAAAAACTAATATTGTTTTGAAATCAATCAAAGTATTAAAAAGCTAGGAATAGTAAATGTTTACATTATTTTTTACAAAGTATGATACATTTTAATATTTATTTATATTTTGATGTTAAATAATGCTAAAATAAATAGATTTGCTGAAATGAAATATTAATTATAATTGAATACTTCCCTCTGTTCTCTAAGTACCATGAAAAATTATTTAATATTTCTTAAATTTGTCGTAGTCTCTCACTACCCCTATGATTATTAACTCCCCTTTGCACATTATCTAAATTTGGGTATGTTGAGTTCATAATTAACAACTACGTAAATAATAAATCACTATTATTTATTAATCCTTATGATAGAAATACACAAATATTAATCAAACTTTAAGAACAACAAATTACCGTGGAGTGAGCTCAGAATTCAATTATGAACGACGGAACGCTAACTGAAACCCCGGCGGATAACGCATACAATCAAACTACGCATTTATAACTTAATTTAGGAAAATCACAGACCTGATATCTCTTTAAAGCAGGATTCTTGACTACTTGAAGGATCTATAGAGCGACTTCAATCCTTGATATCTTCAGTTACGTCCGAACCGAATTAATGAAGCTTTTTCAATAATCTTCCTTCAGCTAACAAACTTCACTTAGTTAAACTAATCTCCTAGAATCACCTTCTTAATCAATCTCGTAGTTTACTCCTCTATCAAAACACGTAGTCAGCCTCCTCTCTTCATTTCATTTCTCCCTTTTATATCTCTTTCGAACTCGCTAAACCCGAAACTATCTTATTTGCATAAGTCACACTTTTAGCTCTCAGCGGGGATTGGTTAAAATAAATACAATCTTAAAAGACTTTGAGAGAAGGTTAGTGAAACGCGTAAGCACCACAAATTTAATAGTTAAAAGGTAACCATTAGCAATAAAAAGGGTTGATTAAATATAACGATTAAAAAAGAGAGAGACCGCCTTTCCCCCTTCAAATTATTATAATTTCGCAACATGTATTTACTTAAATTTATAAACGGCCAGATATAAAGTTAAATTAACTGGTACAACAGTTCAGAATTGCGCGCGCTTGAGATCAATCGATTATCCAAATTAAAATTTATATTTTTGTGTGATTATGACACATTTCCTTGACTCTCTTTTACGGTAATATGATCTTTAGTTAATTGGTTATTCATGCAGAAATCAATAATTCAAAGAAAATTTTGAGAATATCTTTCATAGTGAATATACTACATTAAGCTATAGCTTGAAACCAAATGATACATTTCTGTGTTATGAATTAATGCCCATCATATTGTACAGAAGTCATCATTATAAATAATTATTAAGTAAATTACTGCAAACGAATTCATGTTTTACATGCAGTCAAATACATTGAGAAATTTTTAAAGAATAAAATCCCAGATCGGGATGAACAGGAACGTGTTTGTTTTAAACATATTTTTAATGCTGAATTTAAATATTGATTTAATCAATTTATTCAAGAAAATCTATTCATTTTAAAAGTTCAGTTTTTTAACTCTTTAAAATCAGTCACTTTCATTTTCTTTCTTTTATACATTAGAAAACTGCAATTCTTGACATCTCTGCAGTACACATTCCTGTGTATAAAAATCTGTTGCCTGGTGAAAAATTCTGTTGTTGTTACTTATGCACCTGGTCGACAGTAACCAATAGTAATATCAAACCATGGCCAACGAAATTCATCGATGACAAGGTGCTAGATTTACGCTTGTCGTTATCCGCAGCTTTGAGCACCATAGAGCTGACAGAGCGATTTAGCTCTATTCTACTCCAATTTTAAGGGAGAACACTCTGGGGTTAATCCAGTTTCTTCCAACCTCTCTTCCCCTTCCATCGACCTCACGAGAAGACTTGCGGCTCGACGGCTATTTAGAGTACCCCTATGCCGCACGAAGGCTCTCTTCAATGGCAAATATCTATGCCTTCTCTGGGATTCGAACTCAGGCTCAACAGCACAGCAATCAGCGCCACTAACCGCTATATGTGTCATATAAAATGTATCATTCATAGAAAAATTATTGCATAGGTACTGAAAGAATTTTTGCCTACACGCATATAGTTTGACTTCCAGATCATACAAGAATTTAAAAAAATTATATACTGGATTTTTTTTGTTTCTTACAAAAGCTATATTTTTTAAGAGTTTTCATCATTGTGACTGAATTTTTGTAATAAAATTTTTCAAGTATAATTGCGAAGAGAATACTTCAAAAAATTTCCTTTCTAGTTTTAGAAATACTTATTCATTTGTATACAGGATTTTTTTTAAAAAAAAAATCTCATTAAAATGTATGAAAAGTCAAAACAGTGAAAGGATTACATTAAAGGTGCACAATTCGGCAACAAAAGGGTTTGTGGCGAAAGATTTCGTAATTTTGAGCCTCGGTCAAGAAACAAGGACGACACATGAGCTGGTTACCCCCTTTACCACACCACAACAACGGGAAAACATTGAGCCTCTACAGATTTAATGTATATCGGCCTTCTCTACACGGTGGGTCTTCTGTGGCACCAGGACTCGAACCTGCTACATTCCGGCATTGAGTTCGTGACCATAATCACTAGGCTACCGCGGCCACTATTAAAAGTGAAACAAAATTATAAAAAATTTTAAAAGTCATATTTTAAAGCATACGTAAAAAACACAGACGATTTAGAGTTTCAAAACAATTAAACATAGTATTTTGTGTCTACTAGTAAAAAAGCAACAGTAAAGTAAATAAATAAAATTAAAGTATTTAAAACACTTTATACTAAGTTTGTTAATAAATTTTTGTAATAAAATTATGTTTAGTAGAAAAAGTATTTAATGACTTGATATATAAACGAGATTTAAACTTTTGTCTTCAAGATATTAGAATAAATAATTGCATCAAGAAACTCTGCAATAACACACACACAGAATTCAGTAAAAAAAAAAGTGTCAAATTTAAAGATGAACATTAAGATTTTTTTTTTAGTATATGCAAAGAGAAATGTAGGAGTCTTCAAATAATATAAATTTGACTATTATGGAGCTTAGAAAGAAAGTGTCCTCTTAAAAATTTTAAAAGCATATTATTTTCTTATGAATATATACATATTAAAAAATTAAATAAAAATATCTGTTTTTTTTTTTTGATAATAAAATTCAAAAAATGTTGCTGATATTTCTTAAGTAGTGATATATGACCGAATTGAATGGGGTATGCTATATATGATATTTTACAATAAAAAATTAACCAATAAAATGATTTTTTTTTAAAAAAAAATTTACCCTTTTAAAAAAAATCACCATTTTTTTTTTTTCTACTTATTCTTATTTTAAGTTCTGAAATTAACCAAATGCTATTAATCATATGAATCATATTTTTTATTGGCTATAATCTATAAACAAATCTAAAATTAATGCTGTCATTTTTTTAAAAATTAGCTATAATTTCTGAAAAAATCTAAATCGTGTTGATTAAAACACTCATTCTTGTTTTGCAAAAAGAAAAGTTAACACACATTAACACAAAGTTAAACCACATTATTTTTTCCCACCATTTTCACACTCTAAAATTTCGCAGTTGATATAATGTTCAACTTTTAGTAATAATGAAATAGTCTTAAGATAATTTTCTGAGTTTTTGAGATTTACAAGTTTTTAAATGTTTATCAACTTTTGTTAGAAAACAATAAATTAAGGAACACTTAAATTTTGACACATCATCATTGTCTGAATGCAAATTCTATTTTGATTTTTGCATGAATATTTAAACTATGCCAAATATAATTTTTCGTGTATTTGTGTATGGTTGAAATATAAGTTGTACAAAATGAAAATAATTCATTTTCATTTAAAAGAATTTTTACATCTTATACCTTGTTTAGAAATAAAATATACACATATGTATGTAAAAGTGTTTTATTAAATGATTCAAGAGCTTTAATAAAATTTTTATTAAGTTGATACAATAATAAAAAAAAATCATGTAGGATTGCAAGGAATAAAGAAATTTCAAAAAGGCATTAGCAAATTCTAGAGTTTTTTTAAAAATTGTGTTAATTTGTTTAATAAAAAAATGCTAAAATTTTGAATGTTAATTTAAGATAAATATATTTATATCCCTAAAGAACTCTTAATTGAATCAATTTTTTTTATATCAATCAAGTGGTGCAGATAAGAAATCATTTTACAGTTACCCCTTTCAATAAATCCAATCTTCTAAGAGTCGTGATGTTTTGGTTGTTAAGAATTCTTGATTTGCTTACGGGAATAATTTAGGATTTATTTTCACCATATTTGCTTAAGGGATTTTATTATCTAGAGCAGAAATGAATTTTCTTATACTAATCACTAACTTACGCAATATAAACGCTTTTTTGTAAATTACTATTTTTTCGAAAAACTATAAACGAAAAAAAGAGAAAAGTAATGAAATATGTGAAATAAAATACCTACTGCAAGTATATATTCTTTTCCTATCTTTCAACTATTACATCGAGGGGGGGGGACTCAGTATGAAATGAAATAATCTTTGTTGAGAATAATAAATCAGCTCTGAATAAATAGAATGAGGAAAATTCAGTAAAGTATTTGAGTATTTCGAAAAACATGAGTGATTATATCCTTTAGAAATAAAGATAATAATAAAGATAAAACAAATAATAGAATTAGAATAAGATACGTGAAATTTCTGGATTAGATAAATAATTTCTTTTCAAAAAAATTAAACTACGATTAATTTGATATTTATATCTTGTATTTGTAAAAATATTGTAATTTACCTTCGTTTTTAAAAAATAATAATTATTTGCTTTAAAAAAAACTTGAAATTTAACTTATTTGACAAATGCATAAAGTTTTTTTAATCTGATTTTGATAAAAACAATTTTTTCAAAGTGAATTCGAGAAATCGTTAAAACTACTGCTGAAACTACACTGGTAATATTTGTAGAGAACATCAGCGTTAAAAAGAAGCAGAATATCAGAAATGCAGTGTATTACTACACAATTTTTTTCAAATTCGAGAAATCGATAAAACTACTGCTGAAACTACACTGGTAATATTTATAGAGAACATCACAGCGTTAAAAAGAAGCAGAATATCAGAAATGCAGTGTATTACTACGCGGAGTTTTCCCGTGAGGAGAAATGTACCGCCTATGGTTACTGCAAACCGGTTCCTCTCAAGGTTAAGTTTTGGCGATCGACCTTTAGCTAGAAAAGAGAATTTGGCGGTGGTAAATTCCAGCCCACGTTATTGAAGATTTCCCAAAATAACTTTTCTGGCTTTCTGAGAAGCAAATTTGTTAATAGTTTCGGTTAAATCAATTTTTGCAGAGATTTCTGATTCAATTGGAGATTATGGCCAAATCTGAAAGCCTTTCTCGTGTTATACTATTTCTCAAGTAATTTTTAATGATTTTAATTTACTTAAACTTCTTTCACCTGAAGCTACAGAAACAGGTAAGGTTAAAAAAATTCTTATTGCTTGAGCAAAATTTGGAAAACAAAGATCATTTTTCACTATTATTTCTAATATCTCAGTTGGCTGTTTTTTACCATGAAAAATATCTTTGAATGAAGTTATTTCATGATATAGCTGTATGCCATCTATATATCTTTCACAATACTTTCTTCTTCCTGTACTTGTAACTTAATATCTAAATCCATACAGGCTTTCATGAGATCATCATTAGAAATGTTGTGAAACTCATACAGGAAGCAAAATATTGAATTACACTCAGATAATAAGGTAAATCTTTCATTTACTGAATAGATCATGTGATCAAGAATTGCAAAATAGAAATTAGTCTTGAATTGCTGTAAGGGATTTAAAACTGGCTCATCACAGGCCTCGTAATCAAATAAGCGCACCTTTTTTTTTAGCTTTGAGATGGGAAATTTGGGGTAAATACCTAAATCTGTAGCAAGTGTTGCTGCTGAATCAACAAATATTTTTAAATTATCGTCAGATCTTTGGAAAATTAAATATTTTTTAAGATTATATCTAAGCCTTGTATGCATTCCGTGTTGTTTAATTTAGGATTTTGAAACATTTTACTCAATACATCAATTCTTGATAATAAATCATGCCAAATTAAAGTTGAACATAAAAATTTAAATGTTTCAAGACTTTTAATTATTGAGCGTAAGAATATGGATTATTTATTAAAAAATACCTATTCCTGTTAACATATTACATAAAATAAATTATTTGTAGCACTCTTCAAAGTCTTCGTAAAAATAAAAATCTCAAAAAAAAAACAAAAAAAAAAAACCCTGCTTAGTTTCCCAATTTTGTAAGAAAATCCTATTTAAAAAAATTAAATTTAAAGTTTCAATTTTTAAACATTTCGTACTTATTTCCGAAACAAATCATCAGGACACATGCTTATATGTGAGTTTTCTTTTTTAAATTAGCTTGACAATATGCCCAAATTTTTTCTACTCTTTTAGGAAACACCCTGTGCAACATTTCATTCATTCATAAATTTAATAAAGAGCTTTTATAGAAGGCATTATCCTCTAAAATGTGAAACAGAAACCGGGGACAGGAGTTAGTGAACATTATATCAAAGTATCAAAAGAATAAAATAACAGTTTTGTACTATCACTGCAGCAGGGCCGGATCTACGTATGGGCTTAATGGGCTGCAGCCCAGGGGCCCCCGGGTTCTAAGGGCCCCTAAGCCCCATTGAAGATAACAAACAGAAAAAGATGCTTACAATCAAAACAGAAGTAAAATAATAAACCAGTAAAAATACCAGAAAAATACCCTACCAAATTTATTTTTATTTTCGAGACCAAGATCACAATTTACTTTTGTTCTTCCGTCTTACTACCGAATACGCGGAAATTAATAATTAATAGACAGAGGCTCTAGCATAGGATGGTGCCGATGAGCATCGAGCACTTATACAAACGTGGTGGCACTTTTTCTGTAGCCATTCATTTTTGTGTAATAGGTGCAATCAGGTTTTGGGCTCCAAACCGGATCTTACAAAAAGTTAAAAACCATAGCATAACATAGGCTTTGGGCCCCCTAGAACTTGGGGGACCCGCAATACGGGGTTGCAGGGGTGTACGTTACGCCACTGAGGCGAAAGAGAAAGGAACTTAGCAAAGAAAACGGAGAAGCACAACAAGCAAATATTAATGAGGAAAATATGCAAGATCTCGATGACAAGCCGCCTTTTGAAAAAGATATTGTTCAGCCAGAGAATATCAGTAATACCCAAACCGATAGTGTTTAGGCAGTGTTGGGTCTGAGAAATACGTTGACGTGGGTTCGTGGCCTAAATCGCTAAGTAATAATTTTATTGATTGTATCCTTTCCCATGAAATAAGTTGTTTTCAAAATAAAAATCCGAACAAAATATATTCCGTTTTGGTAAGAGAATACAAAGGACAAAAGAGATCATTTTCGAATAATCATTTCATTAAATAACTTAAAAATGGCCAAGTGCTGGAAAGATATTTTGGCTATGTTATTCAAATAGTATTGGTAGTACTTTTGTTTGACCTGCAAACTTTTCTCTAAAACAAATTCTCGATATACAACCGACTGCTCTGATGGGAAACACTTAACAAGCTGTTTAGAAAATCAAGAAAATTCTATTGAACATAAAAATTTAGTGTTAGTTTGGTTGACACGAAAAGAGAATAAGTCTTTTTCACAAGGTGAGGGCAAGACTAAAGAAATTCATTTGGGGACGAGACTTTGTGTATTAGCAGGCTTCCTAATATTTTATTTATGATAGTATTTTAGTGAAATGGTTTGTCGTAATTAATTTTTTCTTCTGATTTATATATTTCATGTTATTTTACTCATAGTTTCCATAGCAGAAATATACTACTATTATCACTTTTCCGTTATAATTTGTATTTATATTTTCATTCCTATTTACCTTTTTAGCATGTTAATTTTCTCTCTTACATTACATACTTCATATGAAATCATTCTTAACTGTTAAGCAAAATTTCAATATGAACACTCATAAAAAAATAACTTCTAACTTTTAGATACACTGCCCTGTAATGGCTCAGTCTTCTTTAAAATATATCATGTTTGCAGAAAAAAAAGCTGGATTTTTTTAAAAATTTAACCCGTGCGAAGAACGGGAACGACACATGTGAAATCAGTGTTGCCAACTTGGCGAGTTATTTTGAACATTGGCATTGGTGCAATAAAATCTAAGAACCTACATTTTCTTCCATTGAAAAGGTTACTACTTTTACTGATACTTAAGTATTAGAGTCACTGCAGCCAAAGTGGTACTTTTTTCACCAAAATTTGATTTTTTTCCCTTATAAGACACAAAACAATCTGTTATTTTGATATCGTGGTGCAAATTTTGCTGCGGTGACGCCAATACACATAAGTACCCTTTTCCTTTATTGGCAGATTCCATGTTTTTCCATTGTAACAAAAAAGTAGAAAAATTTAACTTTAGAAAATGACACTCAATGTAAACCGAGATTAACAGATTGTCAATATTGTGATTTTAAGTTAGAATTTCTATTTACGTATAATATTTTTTGTCATGCTTTTTTTTTGTTCTGAGCTGCTTATGATAGTTTCATCAAAATCAAATCTTAATTTATCTATTTAAAGTAGCTTTTTGATTTGAATTAATATTATAATTTCAATATACTATATGTAAGGTTACTTTTATATTTTTTTATTTCTTTTTCAATTTTAAATATTTAAGATTTTCAGTTATGTGCTTTTTTGTTGTTGTTCAGAACTGTTTATGGCAATTTTATCAAATTTAGGGCTTACTTTTTCTGTTTTAATAACCTTTTAATTTAAATTAAAATTTTTTTATTCCTATTTCAGTTCTGAATTACTGAATTACTCTATATTAGATGTATTACTGTGATGTTAGATAGTATTATATGAGGTATGGGTGCAATGCTAATTTAATTTTTTTTTCCAGTTGAATGCTTTCTAATATTTCTTATTCATGATAGCATTTAGTGAATCAGTTTATCATCATTCATTTTTTCTTTCGGTTCATCTATTGCAGGTTATTTCACCCATAGTTCCCATAGCAGAAACTCACTACTGCTATCACTTTTCTGTAATAATTTTTATTTATATTTGCATTCATTCATATCTATTTACTCTTTAGCTTGCTAATTTTCTCTCTTACATTGAAATATTTGTTTTTGTTAAATTATTATTTACTTTGAAGCCCAATTGCAATTTGTTTAAAGTTATTTCTAATGTGAACATTCATTTGAAAAAAAAATGTTTTTAATTTTTAGTTTTCTACTTCATACAGGGTTTTACCCTCCCTAAAAAAATATCATAATTGCTATGATAGAAGAATTTTTGTTTTTAAAACTTAACCCGTGCGAAGAACGGGCATTTCAGCTAGTAATTAATAAATTAGAAAATTCTCAACTCTATCTGTTTTTTTGCCATAAGATATCGAAAAATTGATGTATCGACTCTTTAAAGAAAGATATTCTATTCACTGGTGCATGAGAGCACATGAATAAATAATTCATGAAAATACTGTTTTCCATTTTCTTCCATTAAAAATTTCTCAACTTTGTCGTTTTCGCTCATTCGTTCATATATTTATAGTCTAGCAACATTAGCTATCGTGGGAAGTCCCCGGATAGAGACGGGGCATAGCTCGGGAGTTCCCATTATTAGGAAACTAATTAAAATATGGCATGGAGAAGCAGTCTCACTTTATGTTTCTAAATCATATAATAAATTTTAAATGTATTTGACATGAGAATAAATAATAGTGGTACTGGGCATTTTTCATAATTTATCAATCATGTCAGGCTTAGACACTAAGAGATATTAAGACAAAGGGAGAAAATGGGAAAAAAGAAAAAGAAAAGCGTAAAGAGTTGTATCCAATATGGTTTAAAGTTCATATATGATGAGATTTCTCGGTCAGACTGAATCTGACAGTACAGAATCAAATTAATCGGTTCTTTCGACTTCTCAACAACATTTATCCGTATCCGAGTTTCTGTTGAATTTGGAAGTTACTCTCCAGTGCACCGACTATTGATACCGAACGACAAAAATCGGAAATAGGATCAAAAGCTTGCCAATCATAATTTGACGCTGTGATTTCTGTGTTCACGTTGAGTAGCATAAGTCAAATCAAGAAGAGATTGAGATTAGTTCTTCGCTTGTGAATGCCAGTGATGTAGTGAAGCAAGCATTTTCCAGTTTTGACCCGGGATTGTGTTCGATTACCATGACAGATGTTCACCGGTCATAGTTCAAAGCTGTCCCAAACACAGCAATTAAATAGAAGTGATGAATATTATCCTAAAAATGATAATCATAGACACTTATCCCATTTTCTTTTCTCAAGAAAACTTAATAATGGGGAAACTCAGCGTCGTCGCTGGTTGGTTTATTCAAGTTCTAAATATAAAATTTTCTGTTTTCCATGCAGACTATTTGGCCATTCACCAACTCAAATGGTACTGGAAAAGTGCTGTGATTGGAAACACTTAAGTAGTATTTTACACAGACATGAGAATACTAAATAACATATGGCCTTATATGTTCCAAAGGAAAACATTAGAGAAGAGAATAAAGCACGGAAAAAATATTAGACCAAGAAAACGAAAGGCGAATTCTTGGATCTCAAAAACATTGGGACAATTTGTTTGAGAGAGATTATAATTGATATCATAAATTTCTTCTTAGCCTATCATAATCTGGCGTTTAGAGAGGTCACAAAGAATCTCTCAAAACAGACACTAATAATTCTGGAAACCATATACTTATTTAAATTGATATCTAAATATGATCCTACACTTTGGGAACACATAAATCGCTTTGATAACAAACAACTTTCATACCATTATCTAAGCCACGATATTCAAAATCAATGGACCCAATCCTGTCAAACACAGTTACCGTTGAAGTGATTGGTAGGATAAAAGAGGCAAAATATGATTCATTTTTACTCGACTGCTCTAAGAGACTGTGATAGAATCCCTTATATCATTTGGCGCAGGACACAACCGATAGTTTTTTTTATTCTTAGATTGCTTTATTGAAGAACAGTGGAATATAAGAAAAATATATCATAAAAAAGGAAATACTCTGAAATATATTTTCTATCACATGTATTATTTTCTTTTTGAATTTTATACTGTGAATATGTAAATAAAGGCTTATGAACATTTTAAATCAATTTTAACATAAAATAATTAATAAGTTTGTTTTGTATAAAAAAAAAACTTTTTTTCTTCAGATACGTGTTTAAATAATTTAATTAACACAGTGTCGAATGAAAAACTAAAATTAAAATAAAAAAATTAAATGTTTTTATCAGATAGTATTATTTTCTTTTTGAATGATTTTTTTCAGTGAATGTGTACTTATAACTAGGTTTTTCACATAGTGTTTTTCTTAGCACTTACATATGTTTAATCAAACATCCAAACGTTTCAAGAGCTATCTGTAGAATTTATTTTATTATTATTTATAGATAATGTGGATTTAAATTAATATATTTTTTAAAATCAAATGAATATTTCTATTATTTCCTTATTAAATTAATTATTTGTTAATAAAAAGTATATCGCCTATTATTTTGGATAAAAATACGTTCTAGAGAGACATTTTTAAGCTAACTGTAAGTAGCGATTGATTGATTAATGAAAACCTGAAAATTATTTTATTATTTTAGATTCCTAAAAATTATCTATTATTAAAAAATGATGACTTTTTTTTTACTCAAGCATCAAAATAGTTTTCTTTTTATTGTTTAAATTTATTATTTTTTTACTAAAGCAATATTGTTTTTGATATGTCAGGAATAGAAACTTGAAGATAAATCTTATATCTGAGGGGAGAGTAAGGGGGAAAATAGTTCTACACTCAAAAAAGCTACTGTAACACCGTGCTGTAGAAAGAGAACTGAAACCTGTTTGACATTAGTAAGATCTGGAAGATATTTTTTTTTTCTTTCGAAAAAGGGAATTGTAGTGACGTTAATATAAAGGAATCACACACATACCAGGAACTTTGATAAAGGAAGGTGAATTTCCATGGCAGTATGTTATGCATTCGAAACAAATTTTAATAAAACACTCAAAATACTTAAAACAATCATTTAATAATTTCTTCTTTTATAAAGATAATTGCATGAAACATTTTCCCCGTGTGTCGAATATTTCAAAAAATCCTCACAATTTTACTTCAATATTTAAAATAGTAGTGAAATTTGAAAAATTTCTACTTTTCTGTCTTTTTTCAACATACAACTATCTTTAAAAAGGCTACATTTTCGTTTCCGGGGACTAAAAAATTGCAACGAAAGAACTGAAAACTGAGTGAGTGATTTTTAAATTCGCACTGTTCGCCTATTTGAGGGTTATTGGCGATGGACCTCGAAATTTTCAACCATGGTCAAGTGACGAGGACGACACCTGAGCGTTCACCCATCTCTAATAATTAGAACACCACACCAACGCAAGAACAAATTTCGAAAAAGGGAGTTTTAATGACATAGTTAAAGAAATCACTCACATCGCGCACATAAGTGCTATCGGCCTGAGGGAAACACGAAATTTCCATGGGGATGAAGTTATTCACTCGGTAAAAGCCCGTGCAACGCCGGGCTAAGCGGAGAGGAAAGAAACAAAGAAATCAAAGTAATTTCGAAAAATAATATTGGAAGTGTTAAATTTGTGAAGAAAATTGAAAATGTTAAGCGACAAAGCCATGACACGCACTCACGGGTCATGCACTCACATCGTACGCGTCAAAACCACACAAAAGTGTTGGCGTCAGAAAGAAAGGAGGAAATTAACATGGGGATTAAGTTATACCCTCGGTATAACTTAATCCCCATGTTAATTTCACATATGCACATATGTATGCACTCGGTAAAAGCCCGTGTAACGCCGGGCCATGAAAGCTAGTTATAGAAGAAAACTTGATCAGATTTCTTGCTGTCACTGAAACGACTGGAGATTAATTGACCAATGCAATTCTGGGAGAGCAAGAAAAAAAGGGATTAGATATTCAGAACTGTCGTGGACAAGGATACGACAATGGTGCAGATATGGTAACATAAAAAGTGGAATTTTAACTCGAATATTTGATATAAATCCAGGGGCATTTTTCACACGTTGTGGTTGTCATAGCTGGAATCTGTTGTTGATAGACGCAGCTAATTCGTCGGTGGCAACAAACACATATTTTGGTTTTATTCAGAAGATTTCTTTTGTTCCAACAAACGCTGGAAAATAATCAAATATAAATTGAAGCTTACTATTAAGCCTTTATCAGACACAAGGTGGGAAAGCAGAATCGAGGTGGTGAAGGCCGCATTATTACAATTTGATGATGTTGTTGAATGCATAGAAAACTTAAAATACCAAACAAAACAATCCGACACACTTAGTGATTCCGTTTTAAATGAAATGCTCAGTTCTGGAATTTATCATATCATTACTGTATGGTATGAGTTATTAACGCGTGTCAATACAAAAAGCAAATTATGGCAATCTGTACAAGCCCATTTATGCATTACTCTTGAACATATTGCGTAGATTTAATAGCTGGATCAAAGAGTATCGACAAATTGGATTCGGAAAATGCTTGTCTGACGCTCGTAAGAGTTTATTGAGAAAATTAGTTATGATTTGTCTAAAGCTTTAAAAATAAAAGGGTAGCCGGAAAGAAAAGAATGTTTAATTATGAAGGTGGAGAGCAACTTATGGAGTTTGTCAAAAGCCGGTATGAAACATCATAGATTCTGTGGTAAGCAATATGGATTCAAGATTTATGTCTTTAAATCAACATTTTGGTTTTCTCTATGACTTAAACAAGATAAAAAATATTCCAAAAGAGCAAACACTGAAAAACTATCAAGATTTACACACAGTCCTGGAAATAGGTGACCTTACGAATTATATGAAGAATAACAAAATTTGAGATCCAAAATTTTCTCAACATCATTACAGATGTGAAACATCTGCTCGCTCCAATATGTCATAGAAAACGATTTGAAGGAAATTTTTCCAAATATTTACATTGTTTTTCGAATTTTGTTAACAATAACTGTGTAAGTACCACGCTTCTGCTAAGAGGAGCTTTTCAAAATCAGAACTGATAATAAATTATGTAAGAAATATACAATGGGTCAAGAAGGACTTTCAGTTGTGGCAGTTTTATATATTGGAGCAAATATAGCATGTAAGATAAATTACGAACCCATCAGTAAGGATTTCAGCAAAACTAAAACTAGAAAAAAATTTCTGTTTCTGTAATTTTTTCTCCCCTCCCCCCTCATTAATGTGCCAAGAAATATGAGTAAAATGTTTGGTTTGTTTCTTTAGGAATAAAAACTGGTTTTTTATTTTATAAACCCTCTTCTTATGCCACCAGAGGGCCTCGCGAAATGTATCTTGCCCACATTAAGCTCAAGTCTCGCGCCGCCACTGCCAAAACAGAACCAAGAAATTTCAAATATGCGTGACTTTGAAGTAAGTCACAAATCAGACACTTTTCGCTAACATTACAGGAATGTTATTTGTAGGCAAAACTATCCTATGGTGTTCAAGTTATTGTAATTTTATTAGTAGTCCTTTGATGATCTACACTTAGGTCCATAAATTAAGGATAATTCAGAATCACACAGAAATTGAACTCTAAAATAAAATTTTCACCTGTAGAATTATCACACACACCTTGAAGAAGAATATGCAAATTACAGAAAACCACCGGATGGCGCGGAGAGTACGTCACAATGACGAGAGTGTAAGAGAGGGGAAAATAAGGAATAGTGGCAAAGAACTAAAATTGTTCACAAGCGCTTTAAAAGCCTTTCAGTGCAATAACCGCATAGTTATGGCACAAAGGAAGCATTTGGATGATTTTTTACGTGGTAGAATTATCGGACGACTGGAATGTGGACGTACCCAGCTGGAAGTATCCGAGGAACTTGGAATCGCCCAGAGTGTCATCTCCAGGCTTTGTCAACGATTCCAAGATGATGGTAATGTGAGTAGATATTACAGCACAGGTCGCCCCCGAGTTACAACGCCGAATGAGGACCGGTATTTGGCAGTTACTGCCAAAAGAAACAGACGAAGCACAGCATCAGACCTATCTCGTCAGCTCTCTTCAGCAACCGGTACGACAGTTTCAAGGAAGACCGTGTACAGACGCTTAGGGCACATTGGTCTATATACTCGTAGGCCTATCAGATGTGTTCCCCTTACCACAACTCACTGTCGCCTGCGATGAACCTGGAGTAGAGAGCATGCATTGTGGACACCGCAACAGGGGTCTTGTGTGATGTTTTCCGACGAGTCCAGGTTTAGTTTGCAGTCTGATTCTCGCCGGACTTTCATATGGAGAGCGCCAGGTACCCGTTACCACCAAGAGAACACCATTGAACGACACTGTTACGGTGGTGCAGGATGGCTCGTTTGGGGAGGAATTATTCTTGGTTCCAGAACTGACCTGCATATTCAGAGTGTAACGATGACAGGTCACATCTATCGGGATGTCATTCTGGAATAGCATGCACGTTTGTTTCGGGGCGCCATGGGTGCTGAAAATCTGTTTATGGATGACAGCGCCCGTCCTCACCGTGCAAACTTTGTAGACAAATGCCTTCAATCGGAGGATATCACCCATATGGATTGGCCAGCATACTCCCCGGACTTGAATCCAACAGAGAATGTGTGTGATATGCTTGGCCGACGAATTGCAGCCCGTCAACCCCCTCCCACCTGTCTACCGGAACTTCGGAGGGCATTGGTGTAATATTCTCCAAGATCAGATTGATAATTTGATACTCAGCATGTGTAGGCGTTGTAAGGCCTGTATTGCATCGTCCGGGAGACATACTCCGTATTAACCATCGTACTAACCATGTTATACTGTTTTTTGTAAATAGGTTCTTTTTTAAAATTTGCTCCAGGCAGTAAAAATCGCAATTTTTATTAATTATGTCAAACATATAGCATCTTTTTTGCTCTTTACCTTTTGTTTAATAAATAGACTTTACAAAAAAGTCAAATTTGTTTTGCTTCTGTCTCTTTCTTTGCCTGAACTTCGTTAACCTTAATTTATGGACATGAGTGTATATACAGTATGTTGAACTTTTTCTTGCTTATGTCTCTTTGACAGAACGAACAGTGTCTTGTGCTACACTTATGATTTCATATTTTTCCTGATGGAGTTCTTTAGGTAGAATTTGAAAATTTTCCTTTCAAATCAAACTTTTAATGTGCATCGATTTTCTTATATTTACTTTCGCTATGATGATTAATATGCTTTATTTCAGCAGGTTCTTCCCTTGCTTGATCATTTTCAACTTCCTTCAATACCATTTCTTTTTCTTTTCTTTTTTTATTCTGCTCATTTGCATTAATAAAACATAATAAGTCATACAACACAGCAATAAAAACTATTAAGTTGTTCACAGGGGGGAAATGTAGCACGTTCATAGAAAATATCTTGGAACTAAAGTAGTCGCGCGGGGAACTCAGTCACAAAACAAGTTCCTTAAAACTGTAAAAAAACGTTTGCCACGCCCGAAAAAGAAGGAAATAAGTTACAAATACATTTTAGTTCCCCCCTGATGACTGTACTATAGGAGGATACTGTCAAGGTCTTAGGTAATAAATAAACAGTTTTCCCAGAATTAAAAGTAGTCGGTACCCCCTATTCCGCTGTTAAATTGAGCATTTTTATGTACCTTTTTCTCAGAAACTATTAAATGTACAGACTTAAAATTTTTTCTGTATATTAACTAGACTTTTTTTATTTAAAATGATCGAAGCTTTTTCAAATATATTGTTTAGTTTTTTCAAAAACATTCATCGCAACAGTATCACTATGAATTTTTTGAAAAATGTCATTTTTTTTTTACGATAACTGACTTTTACAAAAATATTATGAGAATATTAATAAAAGCTCACTTCAGTATATTTAAATACATATCAGTAATATTCAGTGAAGATTGCAAGTGCTTCCGTCGAATAGGTTCTGAGAAAAAGGTACACGCATTTTTAAAAACACCTTTTTCAGATAATTGCATTTTTATTATAAAATGTCACTCATCAAAAAAACTATGAATTACAATCTGTATTTGCACTATTATTTTAAATATTAGCTTATTCTCAATAACTTTTAAGACTTTTTAATTATTTCTTTCACTTAGATTTCTCAGTAAATGCATATATAGCCTTTTTCACTTTAATCTATCGAGATATTTTATAGCATTTGCATCATTTTTCTCAAATTATGCATCAATTTTCGAAGAATTTTCTGTTCTGATACATTATTGTCAACCAAGTTGATTATAAATCATCATAAACACCATGTGAAAATGTGTCAATACATGAAAATATGGCTTTGGTAATACATCATTATACGACATTTCGAAAAGTTTCATTAGTGTTTTATAAATTCACATGTAAACACAATTTCTTAAAGTATCAGAATTAAAAGGATTCTTAAAATATTACATAAATGGTATCCAAAACAACAACAACAAAATTGATTTTATGTTTTTAAACATGAAATTTGTGTATTTTTTTGTATGTAACAAGTTTTGTGCAACGAAAAAGGGCATTGCATTTTGAGATATATTTATGTACCTTTTACTAAGAAACTATTGAACACAAAGCTTAAAAATTTGTGTGTGCATTAAATAAACATTTATCTTTATACAGAAGTGAAATTCTTTTTAAAAAATTGATAAGCATGTTTAAAAATTTAATTTTTGTAGAGTAGAATAATGAATTTTATAAAAATTTTCCTTTTCTATGTTACGACATCTGCTTTTTAGCTAAATGTCTGAGGAATATCTCAAAAATTTCACTTCAGCATATACAATATCTATGCAATATAAAATAAATATTTCCAGTTCATGCATACAATTAATTTATAGAGAAAGAAGAAACAAATTAAAAAATATAATCTTTATAAGACATAATGATTATATGGTATTTCGAAATACATGATTATATGGCATTTCGAAAAGTTTCATTAGTGTTTTGTATATTCACATGTAAACACAATTTCTTTAAATATAAGCATTAAAAAGTTTCTATAAATATTACATAAATAGTATCCCAAACAACAAGAAAACTATTTTTATGTTTTTAAACATGAAATTTATGATTTTTTTTGTATATAACAAGCTTCATGCAACGCATTTTGAGATATATTTATGTACCTTTTACTATTGAACACTAAAGCTTAAAAATTTGTGTGTGCATTAAATAAATATTTATTTTATACAGAAGTGAAATCTTTTTTTAAAAAATTGATCAGCCTGATTAAAAATATAATTTTTGCAGAGTACAACAGTGAATTTAATAAAAAATTTCCTTTTCTGTGTTACAACATATGCTTTTTAGCTAAATGTCTGAGGAATATTTCAAAAATTTTGCTTCAGTATACACAAGAATATATATGAAATATAAAATAAAAATTTCCAGTTCATGAATACAGAAGAAAAGTAAGAACACACAATAATTTATAGAAAAAAGAACACACAATTTAAAAAATATATAATTTATAGAAAACAGTAGCTTTTGTATAAAATTTTACTTCATCAAAAAGATCCTGCTCTGTAACCGGTTTTTACCTTATTTTTCTTAATATTATCTTCTTTTTTTTCTTTTATCTTTTCTAATTTTCTTTGATCATCCAGAAAAAGCATGCTTGCTTTCATTAATTTTTCCCTATCGAGAATTTTCATGGCACTTACCGAATATTCTCCAGGTTCTACTTCCATTTACTGAAGCTTTTTTTAATGTGGATACATTACCATCATTAAAGGAACAAACAGCATTATAAACACCAAGTGAAAGTGCTTCGATGTGCACAAATGTTGTTTTGGGAACCCGTGATAAAATGACATTATGAAAACTTTCATTCGGGTTTTGTGTTTTTCGATGCAAACATTATTTCAACAAATCAGGATGGGAAAGATATCTAAATATAGAACGCATTGCTACTACAACAGCAACCGGAAAACTTTTATGTTTGTAAGACTTACCTGATTCTTCAGCCTGTTTATATCCACACCATGAATTTTCACCGACAGGACAAAAACAATGTTTTATGTGCCCATTTTTTTACATATACAATATTTCGAAAGAATATTGACATCTATCACCTTACCTGTATCAATGCTGGTCACAGTAACTGCACCATTTGATGATGTGTAACCGCGCTTCTGCCATGTCTACAATATTATTATTACCTTCATTTTCACAAATAGCTTCCCTCGCAGCATTTTGAATGGAGTCCTCGTAAACAAGTTTTACAGCATTTGAGATTCGCTTAGCATAAGGAGAAAACCTTGTAGGTAGGTGGTTGCCGAAGATTCATTATGCCGCAAAATATTCTACCAGGTTCTGCACCTCTTCCAATGAAACACGTAGCATATACAAACCTGGTATTTATTGTGGCAATTTGCGTTCCTTCATGAATATTTAAAAAAGAGAATTCTACATCATATGGACAAGCACAACATTTCAGGACAAATTTCCAGCCCAAACTTACCTTTTAAAACTTGCATGTCTAAACCTCTTTTACACATTTTACAATGAACTTCATTCTTGAAAGCATATGCAAGAATTTTTTAATTCATGATGGTATTTTTAATACTTACTTTAATAAGAAAAACTCTAATCAAACTTTATTTTGCACATGTCTCCTTTGAGTCATGTGTATGTCCAGCTTGAGGATTGACATTACTGTGGTTAGTATTTGAAGTAATGTTACTATGAGATTGAGAGTATTGCTACCTTCTTAAAACGAACCTTTATGTTTTTTTTTAAATATTTTTTTCCATCTAGCCTTATAAAGAAACAAAAAATTCAAAATTTGTGAATTTTAGAAATTTTATATATTTAATTTAAAAACCCAAACACACGCTAAAAACGTGTATGCGCTCCAAAATAGGTAAACAACCCTAACAGTTACGCTTGCAGTTAATCTACAGTTAATTGCGTATGAATAAATAAAACAGAGAGTTGCTTTGGAAAAGCTTCCCTGATTTAAAAGGTCAATGTTTGCATTTCTATCTGTCAAAGGGGGCGTGGCTCATCAGCTGAATATTTTTTAAAAATCATTTTAACATACTTTTAATTAGTAAAATGGCAAGTATGTTACATCATTGGAAATGTCCTGATTTGGAGATTTTAGAAATATCAAAAACTCAAAATCGATTTCCCGAAGGTGTTTACCCTACTGACTGCCCTTAGAAAGGCATCACTGTTATTATTACTGAAATACTGTACATTAGTAGTAGGAAGAAAGGAAGACTTAATTCCCTTTTCACCCAAGAAGCAGAATACATTTGCTGATCATCTGATTGACCTTCAAACTTAACTGGTATGATTAGTTCCGTCCCCTCTGTTATGTGTTTACTTTCATTCAGGGAAGTTGTAAATAATGTATTTCTTTTGCGCTTTTTTCCATGTTAAAGAGCTTCATGATACTTGGAAAAGCTCAGAGAGCACTTTGAAGGAATATTGGCCAAGATTTATTTGAGTATTCTCAAACGTATAACCATAATGAAAAACGTTTTACATGATTCTTTTTAGAACTAACATCCATATTTTTATATTGAATACACTTCTAACCCGGGAGCAGTAACTCTTGGCACAGAGCAGTTCCATCAGGCACTTGGGGCGGGCACCCAGATAAGCGGGATTTAACCGGATCATTTTTATTTGAAAAAAAATAAATGTATGCATAAAATATGCAAAATATGCTGCATTAATTTTCGATTTAATTGAAGAGTTTGAAAAAAGATTTCAAGATTTTTGAAAAGACGAAGAGTATTTCAATATATTTTCTACCCCGTTTTCTCTAGAAATAAATAAATTACCTTCAAATCATCAAAATGGAATGCATTGAAGTGCAAAGTGACATTCAACTGAAAGAAAAATTTGGAAATGTTTCTATACTGGAATTTTGTAAAGATTACCCACACCACGCGATAAAATGAAGCATACAAAAAACAAAAATCACTGACAAACATCTAGAAAATGCATTAAGAATTGCAACCGATATCGATTTGCTTGTGTATGGTGTTCAACAGAAACGCAAATTCATTCATCTCATTAACTTGATTTTTCCCATCTTTATGAAATCCAAACTACACTGCTGGCCACCGTAAATGCAACACCCTGAAGGAAGCACGCAAATAACATGAAATTTACAACATGCATTAGCGGAGGTGAGATATGCAAATGATTAGAATTTCAGCGCAGTCGCCCATCCGGTATAGCGGTTAGCGATGCTGACTGTTGTGCCGTAGGGCCGGGTTCGAATCCCAGAGAAGACATGGATGTTTGTAAATGTATAGTGACTTTGCGGCATGGGGTTACTCTAAATAGCCGTCGAGCCGCAAGTCCTCTCGTGTGGTTGGTGGATGGGGAAGAAAGGTGGGAGGCCTCTGACCCTCCCCCAGGGTGCTCTCCCTCAAAATTGGGGTGAAACCGAGCTAAATCGTACTGTCACTTGTATGGTGCTCAAGGCTACGGCCAACGATAGGTGTACATGCAGCCCCTTGCCATGATGAATTTCGTGGACCTGGATCTGAAGCAGTCGAGATCAGGTGGCATAAGAAACAACAACAGAATTTCAGCGCAGAAACACATCACGCACGCCTGTGGCGCCACCTCAAAGCGCTATTTAAGGCTTCGAGATTTGGACGATTTCAAGTTCGGCAATTGTGTTTTTCTTGTGTTTTTTTCAAAAAACGATCCGTTATGTCTCGTAGAAAATAGCGATCAGCTTTTTATCAAGTATCCGAGTTCGTCAGAGGAAGGACAGTGGCCTACCGAGGTTGTGGATTAACTTTCAGGGAAAACGGTAGTCGTGTTGGACGAAACCAAACAACTGTAATGCGGATATTAGACCGTTGGATGCAGAAGGGTACGACGAACCGATGCGGTCGATAGCATCCACCTCAGTGCACCACTTCACGAGAGAACAGGCAAATTGTGCGCATGGCAGTGACGGATCGCTCAGTCAAATCCCGAACCTTAACACAGCACATTGAGTCTGTAACGCATCATTCAGTGTCTGCGCGTATTATTCGACGCCGTTTTCAGCAGAGTGGTGTTCGCAAGACGTCCACTGCTTCGTCTATCCTTGACACCGAACCACAGGCGTCTCCACTGCCAATGGTGCGATGAAAGAAGGATTTGGGCGGCATAATGGAATGAAGTTGTCTTTACTGACGAGTCACACATCTGTCTGCAACACCACGATGGTTGGATTCGAGTCTGGAGACACCGTGGAGAGAGGACGCTGAACAGCTGCGTTATGCACCGCCACACTGGTCCTGCACCGGGTATTATGGTATGGGGTGGTATTGGATATCACTCTCGCACTTTTCTAGTACGCATTGCCGGTTCTTTAAACAGCCTGCGCCACATCTCCGAGGTGTTGGAGCCATTTGTCCTTCCTTACCTTCATCGCTTGTCCACAGCCATGTTTCAACAGGATAATGCGCGACCACACGTGGCACGCATTGTCTAAAGGTTCTTCATCCATCACCAGATTGAATTGCTTCCCTGTTCGGCTCACTCTCCGGATATTTCGCCGATAGAAAACATGTGGTTCATGGTTGCTCAACGATTGACCCGGATTACACCCCCAGCTGCCCCACCAGATCACCTTTGGCAACGTGTGGAAGCTGCTTGGTCTGCTGTACCCCAAGAACACATCCAAAGTCTCTTTGAATCAATGCCGAGGCGTGTGGCAGCGGTGATCTCCAGCAATGGCGGCTACTGATTCTGGCAGGAACCACACTTCACAGAAGTCTATTAATTGAATTATTTGATACTTGGTCAACATGTTATCTGCAAAATAAATTATGTTGTGCTATCTCTTGTCTTTCTTGGTGTTGCATGTATGGTGGCCAGCAGTGTAAATGAAACAAAACTTTTACAAATTTAAAATAAATGCGCACCTATTCATGTCTAATTCAAATTAAAAAAATTATAATAAAAAGAGGTTAATTTATTTTGATAAAACTACATAAAGTTAATTTTTATTTCAATTTTTTAAAAAAAATATTGTATGTGTGGCCCAGAAAAAATTACAAGCGGTCATAGTTTAGACACCCATGATGTATAACATTAGAGAGTACTTACAACATATTTATTAAAATGGGAAATCTAACGACAATAACCTGGTAACTTAAATAAAAGCGAACACTAAGAAAGACGCGAACCCTGTAAAATAATATTTTAGATTAGAAATTCTTACGAAAGAAACAAGATATCAATCATTGGCAACGCCAAGTAATTTTAGCGCGTTTTTCACATGTTGTATTTTACAATAATGCACCTAATGAAGTTTTTACTAACAGGAAGTAGTACTTTAAAAAAAAATTATTATTTTTTTTTTAAATTATTAAATTTAAATATATATATATGATTCGGCTCATCAAGGGCACAAATGCGACCCAATGCCGAAAACACGAGGTCAATTGGTTGCTTATTGGCTGAGAAAAAGGTACGACAAAATATGGAACAGAGGAGGACGAAGACGCGTCCTAATAGCGCTTTTTTTACACTACGTGAAAAACGCGTTAAAAAGGTATCACTTACTTTATTTTTCGTTTCTGAATTCCGATATGAGCTTGACCTAAAATTCGATTATACTCTACCATAAATACTGCAACTTTTAATAAGGAGATTTTTTTTTTTGTATGATGGAAAACTGGTTTCATGATAAAAGAAAAAATAACTGATACATTCCATTATGTGTGTGTTTCATTTGATTGAATACTCATAAATCTAGACAAAAATATCATTTCTGATTTCCTCTATGCTTTTCCAAGTATCGTTATACTATTTCACTTGAAGAAAGCATAACAGATGTACGTTATTTACGACTTCGCTAAATGAAAATGAAATACATGGTGGGGGGGGGGACTAAAGAGGCCAATAAGTTACATTGCTATTTCGTAAAAAGTAAATCATGCCTTCTTTTTTCTCCCTACAGCTAATGTAAAGTATACTGTAATAAAAACAATAATGAATCTTTTTATATCTTCCTAGCATTTTATCCAATTCTCCGTTTGACTTTTATTTTATTTGTTAGTAATTAAGGTTTTAAAAGAAAACCTACTAAAGAAAAGTATCTCTCTCGCATGGAATATAGCAAATAAAAAAATGTTTTTTGATTTGGTTATTGGATTAAAGATATCTAATTATCGTATTAAAGTTTTATTTTGAATGACGGAAGATAGCCAATTGAAAAATCGCTTAAAAATTCAATTTTGAAAAATGTGAAGCAAATTTTCAGAAAATCTACAATAATGGCGTTAGCCAGGCTTTGGGCCTCCTAGAAGCCTTGGGTCCCCCGCAATGCGGGGGTGTACTTTACGCCATTGGATGGTTCCCCTGGCTTGAGTCGAATTTAAATAGTGATTTGATAGTCATAATAAACTTGTTGGTTTGCATATGTGTATCGCAGGAAAACACTGCTGTCAACATCAAAAGTAGGAGTTTGTTGAAAAAATGTAGAAATCTTAATACATTTCATTTAAGAAATTTTAATACATTTTCTAACGGCATAAAGAAGTCAAAAATAATTTATATTCAGGTGACAAAGAAATATTGCAAAAAAAAAACAAAAAACAACAACATAAATTTAACAAAATTACGTTCATCAGAGTACATTATATATGTATGCATGTATTTAATAAAATCAATAAAACAAAAACATTCCGAAGAATTTAATGAAATTTAATACAAAGCACTTTTTTAATAACAAAACATTTGATTAGTTTTTGAGAAATAATCTGGTACTTTTCTTTGTATTGTCTTTTTTAGCACCAAATTGTCAACAACTTGTTCTATGTCATTCATTTTGATATTCATTTCACCATTGGAATGTGCGTCTAAATAACTGTGCATGAATTTCATGGTGTTCCTCATTTTGGATGACGTGGGATGAGAAGCTGCATTATTCATTTCATTTTCATAGCCGGAATCTTCATCAATGATATTTTTTGAGATTTGAACAAACTTCAAAATATCTTTGTCTGCCATAATTGGGTCTGTACACACATAATCATCATCTACTGCAACGAATTCTTCCGATGATAAAACAGGAACTTTCTCAAACATTTTATAGTGTCTGCTCAGTTTAAATATCTAGAAAGGAAATCTTTTCATGTTAAACAATTTTTGTTTCGTGTTAAGAGAAAAAATGAATTAAAATGCATAGTAGTTTGTTGGGACCTTTGTAATATTTCGTGTTAACCGATATTTCGACTTACGCGTTTTCGAGTAAAATGTATTTCATTGAAATTCACTCTTTTTGTAATTAACTTGCTAAAATATAATTCAGAGCTTTCTAAAAGTGTTATTAAAATTATTTGATACGGGTTAAAAAGAATTTTGTGTTAGTCTTCATAAAATATTTTCCTGTTACGTCAATAGATGGCGACATATGTAATCGTTATTGAGAGAAGTTAGAGAATCTCTAGTTCTGGTAGAAGGATTTTATTGACAGAAAATTATATATATATATATATATATATATATATATATATATATATATATATATATAATTATAACATATAATGAATAATTTCTCACTAAATACTTACAAGTAATCAATAATTTAATAAATATTATAGTGAATATTACGTTTAATGTGTATCATAAAAAAATTATAATTGAAAAAAACTTAAGAACACTCTTTTATACTGAATCGAACTAAAAAGTAAAAAAATTATTCTTAATATAAGAACAAAATGATGAACGAGAAAATTAATGTCATTGGGGTAAAAGCGTGGGGTGTTCGATAAATATATCAATTGTTATAGTTTCTAACATTTTCAATTCCGAAATTGCACCCCACGCTTTTACCCCAATGACATTAATTTTCTCGTTCATTTTATTCTTATATTAAGAATTATTTTTTTACTTTTTAGTTCGATTCAGTATAAAAGAATGTTCTTAAGTTTTTTTAAATTATAATTTATTTTTTATTTTTTAGTTTGATCTACAATAAAAGCGTGTTTTTTAGTTTTTTAAACTGTCATTTATTCATTGTTGAAATTATCCTTGAGTTTGATATTTGGAGCTAGAATTAAGTGGCTGCTGGAATAAGCCTTGCTCTTCAATGGAGTTAAATAAAAGGTCTGAAGTGTATTTATTCTCTTTGTTTATGGAACCTCGGATGAGTCCCGTATCGTTATATTAGAATCCGTCTCAAAAGAACAGGTCAAACAAATAAATGTGAGGTAAGAAGAAAAAAAGTTCGAATTTTAAAGAAATTTAATGTGCCATGTTTTTATAACGGACTAAAAAATGTAAAATTCCTCCTTTTCGTTTTTTTTTTTTTTTTTTTTTTTGTCTTCTTTTTTCACATTTTCTTGCATTGTCATCCACTTCTGAGATATGGTCCAAATTTGAAGTCTCTAGCTCATCGGAAAGTCACACAGTTTAAAATCAATTACAAAATTCCACCCGGACTGACATTAAAGAAAACGAGTTAATAAAAACATGGTAATATTAAGTGTCAATTGCATTCTCGTCTTTTAAACGTATTCATAAAAATAAAAAATATTTAGCAGTTAGAACATAAATTATTTTTTTCACATCACAAGCCTTTTTTTTTTTTTTTTTTTCATTTTCAGAAAAATGTTTATATTATAGTAAGAAATTGATAAAACACACCCACCCTCCACTTTCACACATACAGAACACTTTTTTTGTTTGTTTTATTTGTATAAACCACAAGTGTATTAATTAAAAACACTCGCTGTAGGGTTACACCTTTTTCTTTTAGTCGCTAAATCTGGAATTAGTCGCCAAATCTGAAAATGGTATATGAAATTAGTCGCCAAATCTGAAAATTGTATGTGCAATAAGTTGCCAAATCTGGAAATGTTATATGGAATTGTCGCCAAATCTGATTATCGTGATTCTGATTATCGTGTGCAAATATTCTCTTTAAATGTTTTATTTATTTCAACCAATCTCCACCGGGAGCCAAAAGTGTGATTTATGCAAATGAGATATTTTATATAAGTTCGGGTTTAGCGAGTTCAAAATGAAAATGAAAGGGCGAAATGAAATGAAAGGAGGAATGAAATGAGAAGTGCCTTTTTAAGTGTAAACGTTGCAAGTAGAGTCTACCGTATGTTGTGGATATAATTAGTTTACGAAAGAACTGTGAGATAATTGAGAAAGAAGTCGCCCATTAAAGGAATCCAGATATTAAAGAAGCAGCTAGACGAACCTGCCATAACAAAAGGTATCAGGTTAGTTTTACTTACCCCAATTAAGTATAAGTGTGTAGCTATAATTGTGTGTGTACGCGTCGATCCGTCGAGATTCAGATAAGATTCCGTCGTTCATGATTATTGAATCCTTCTCATTCTCCACTGTGTTTTATTGTTCTTAAAGTTGAATAGTATTTGTGTAATCTCTTAATTAAGAAAAGTCAATAAATAAGATTGTTTTGCGAAAATAAGTAGTAATTTATTTTGAATTCAACACATCCAAATTTAGGTAATAACCGAAGGGGAGTTGATAATCTTAGAGGTAGCGATAGGCTACGACAAAGTGAAACTTATAAAAGCGTGTTAATAAATAAGGTTGAAAATTATTTCAGCCTTTGTGAAATGACTTCAAATTATTATGAACATTATCTAAGTAATGTTGCTTGTTATTATTTTTTTTAAACTTTGTTTTTAAAATCCTTTATTCTTCATTATTTTATTTTGTTGTTTAATAATTTGAATATAATATAACAAAACAAATGTATCTAATTAACATGTGTAGTAATTGTTTGAATTGATCTTATAAAAATCAAAGGTAAACTATCCTTTTTCACGAAAAGACTTTTTATTTCTGTATGCAGTCAATAAATTTTTTTCTGTACGATGCAATCAAAAGTTTGAAAAGATTTCTTTCTTGGAAAGTCTTCAACAATAACTAAAAAATATTTTTATTTAAAGTTTGTTTAAATAAAATACTTTTAATAAAATTTTTATTTTGATTCATGTTATTATGTAACTCAAAATAAATATTAGCCAGTGGCGTAACGTACACCCCTCCCCCGTAACCCCTGCAGCGCGGGGGACTCAGAATTCTAGGAGGCTTAACGTCTGATGTTATGATTTTGCAATTACTACAGCATGGGGCCTAAAACCTGATTTTGCACGGGGCCTCTAAAATTCTCCGTTACGCCCCTGATATTAGCCTAATACTTTAACAGATTTATTTAGTTTAAATTGTCTCTTTAGTTTTAGGCCCCTTGATTTTAAATGCTAGTAGAAATTTAATAATGCAGATACAGTTTTTGATGAATCTCTTAAATTATTTATCTTAATGAAAAAAATCCTTTTTTGGAATTATGAACTGATAAAAAGTATAATCGCAGATTAATTTATTCCTTTTTGTTTGTTGATGTAAAAATTCAGGATCATGCTTTTGATGTCTAATTACTATACAGTCCAGTTACATTAATGTAACAATCTGTCAAAGGTCAGAATAACCAACCTTTCACAGAGCGGACCGCTGCTAGACGTGCAAGAAGAGGGACAATTAGGTTCCTGAAGGTGTTCACAGGGATGTTGGGCCATTCTGACTCCAGTGCCTTGGTTAGCTGCGCTAGATTACGCGGATGAGGATCCATAGTGTGAACAACCCAATCGAGATGGTCTTACAGATTCTCAATTGAGCTTAAGTCAGGTGAGTTTGCTGGCCAGGGGAGAACGATAAACTCATCATTGTGCTTTTTGAGCCACGTACGTACACTGCCAGCGCATGACACTTCGCATTTTCCTGCTGGTAGATGCCATCATCCTGAGGAAAAACAATGAGCATATAGGTATGAACATGGTCTGCAAGGACAGATGCGCACTTGTATTAATCCATCGTACCTTCCACAATGACGAGTGAACCCTGAGAATGCCAGGAAAACATTCCCCAGACCATAATGCTTCCGCTTCCAGCTTGGACTGTTCCGCCAGTGCTTGCAGGGTGTTTTCTTTCAGAGGTTTCACGCCGTAAACGCCAACATTCATTTGTCTGATGGGGCTTAATACGTGATTCATTGGAAAACCCTACCTCTCGCCAATCAGTAGAGGTTCAGTTGTGGTACTAGCGTGAAAATTCCAGCCTTCGTTGCTGATGAACAGCAGTCAGCATAAGTGCTTGAACCAGGCGTCTGTTTCGGAGGCCCAGACGCAGCAACGTTCGCTGAACAGTAGTTTGAGAGACATTGTAGGTATAAGTAGTAGTAGTATAAGTTGTAGACATTGTAGCATGTCTATTCGCCCTAAAGCATCTCCTCTGCCGTCGTTCACCTCTGTCATCTATGGCCCATGGTGCACCACATCTTCCACGTCGCTGATTTTGGACAGTCCTATTTTGCCATGCACAGTATACTTAGCCCGAAAGCTAATGATCATGCTCTTTTGGACGTCGGATAAATTGCTCCGTTTTTGGTGGTGGTGATCGGACTAATTCCCATCTGGTCTAGTTTCACTAGACTAGATCCATGAGCCCATAAATCTGCACAAAATCTAAGAACAGCAGGGGGGAAGCAACAGCCTCTTCACAGGAAAACTCCAGACATTCCAGAATAGGCTGAGGAGAAAAAGGACTGATCTCACACTTGTTGCCAATTGGGAAGCTTCTTTTTGCCATCTTCAAAATTCATACATCTCAGGTGACCAGTCAAAAATCGCTAGAACGCCGTTTGATAAGATCTGGAACCCTTGAATCATACGACGCATCCAGGATGTCTTTGAAAGTACCATGGGTGTACCGGAGGGACAATCCAGGTTCAACATATTCATTCTTTAGTCCTGGAGGCGATCTCGGTCGATGAAAGGACCATGTGGTCTTCCGGATCCACAGAATCGCAGGCAGCCGCCTTCGCAAGGTCATCCGCTTCTTCGTTCCCAGGCAGGCCTACATGAGAAGGGACAAACTCTAGATGGATAGAGTGCCGATCTGAAAGCTGTTTAAAAAGGTGTAGAATACTCCTGCTGGTACTGTCACCGATAGATGGTCAATTCGATAAATATTGGAGGGAGGATCGGCTGTCTGTCAGGATCCAAATTTCAGAAAAAGCTTGGTCTTGTATGTTGTTAATTAATGAAAGACCACACATGATAGCTATTAGCTCCATTCTGAAGACAGAAGCGTGGTCATCATTTCTTCTATGAATTTTGATGATGGGGCCAGGTAGTTCTGTTAAAATTCCACTGCCAGTAGTGTTTGTTTCTGCCCTACTGTCATTAGTATAGCTCCGTTTTTGTTTTCCGAAGTCCTCGCGCACCCTTTACATACACTCAACTGCATTGTGCTGCCACCTGCTTTCTGCGATTGGTTATTTAACGTCGAGGTCGAAAGTACGTGGTGGTCACATTAATGTGACTGGACTATATATGAAAAAACTAAATAATTTGATTACACTTGAGCGTACAGCTACTGTAAAAGAAAACCTCTTATGATTGGCTTATTTGAGGAAAGTGTCACTTGATAAATGCAATCACTGTTCTCAGAGACGTAACGGAGAAAATTAGAGCCCCCTGCAAAGTTAGATTTTGGGTCCCAAAACGTACCTGGCGTCAGTCAAGCTTTGGGCCTCCTAGAAGAATCCTAGGCGAGGATTTATGTTACGCACCTGAATGTACTCCATTGAAATCAGAACTGATTCTTGATTTGTACTTGTTTTTCAACTAGTAAAATTTTGATAATTTTTTTCAAATTTGATAATTTAGTAAGCGTGTTAAAATATTAAGATTCTACCAAAAAATTTTCAAAATTACAGAAAAATTCAAATTAAGTGTATTTTGTTTCCTTTATATTGATTCTTATTGTTGATAAATATGTATTTCTTTAAAAGAAAGTATGTGCAAAATGCAAATGTTGGTAACAGTAAAGCGCATGTACTAATTGGCTAAATTCATGTGACGTCATAGTCACATGACAATGACAACCTCTTATTTCTAGTCAATCAGTTCAAAAACTCTCGTGACGTCATAGTCATACGATAAAAGCACTCATGTATTCGCAGCTAAACAGTGCATGCGCTTGGTTGTTGCCAACTTTTGCTCTTTGCAGATACTTTATCTCAAAAAGTACTTATTTAGCAACATTAAATAAGTACACATAGGCATACAAAATGCATTTTGCTTAGAAGTACATGCATAAAATAAGTTTTTTTAAGATTTTAATATTTTTTTTGTAAAAAAAATTATAACAGTAAGAATCCCTTAACTCATTTCAGATCGGTCGTTAAATAATCCCTTCGGGAATTTGAAGAAGGATTTTGTGAGCTGCGCAAAGGAGTTGCGCAGAGGATCAGAAGGCTGTTAGTTTGGTTAAGTGTCGTGCCGGTTGGTGATGTCGCGGGCCGTTTTGTGATGTCGGGTGTATATGTTTAAATAATTGTTAAATTAAAGATCAATTTGGCCACATAACTAATGTGTGTTTATTGAAGAGGATGAAAGAACTTTATTGGCGTAGTCTAAAAGGATCTTACCAGAGGATATTAAATTAGCGGGAAATAAAATAAAGCACTCGGAACAAAACGGAAGTAATCCTTTTTGAAAAAAAAAATAAGGTAAGAGCCTCATTTCTATAATATGACTCCTCAATTGTAATCAGAGAGAAATGAAACATTAATTTATGTGTACGAGTTCTCTAAATGAATATGTAAAAAAAAAAAACGTTTTTTTTTTTTTTTTTTGCACGCCAGTGCTTATTTTCGTTTTGCCATATTAGTAGTACAAATGGTAATCCTGTTTTGGATACGGCAGTATTCGAAAAATTTCGTAAATAACACGAAATGTGTTAAGCATATTAGTTAATTAAATTTTGTTTGTTTGTGTGAATACATCAGTATTCTAAATGATAAATTTGTTGGGATACGCCAGTATTCGGCAAATTTCGTAAATAACACGACATGTGTTAAGTATATTAGTTAATTAAATTTTGTTTGTTGGTTGAATACATCAGTATTCTAAATGATAAATTTGTTGGGATACGCCAGTATTCGGCAAATTCCGTAAATAACACGACATGTGTTAAGTATACTAGTTAATTAAATTTTGTTGTTTGAATACATCAGTATTCTATGTAATAAATTCGTTGGATACGCCAGTATTCGGCAAATTTAGTAAATAACACAACATGTGTTAAGTATTTTAGCCAATTAATTTTGTTTGGTTGTTGAAATACATCAGTATTTTAAAGTGTAAACTTGTTTGGATACGACAGTATTCGACAGGTTTCGACGTGTATTAAAAGTATAAGAACCATTTGTTTATTTTATTTACTGTATTCTTGTGTTAAATTGGTCTTTCATACGAGAGTTTTGAGAGTAATTAGATTCGAATTAATTTTGAAATTAGTTTCGTTTCAGTTATTCATATTTAGAGTTAAATTTAAAAAAAAAACATTTTTTTAATACGACAGTGTTAATTGAAATATTTGGTTGAAATATATTGTATTCCAAAGACTATTTTACGAGTAATCTGAATGTAGTAGCAATGCTGTGAAGTTATATGAAACATGCAAACCATTGTAGCGATGCATGGCACGTGTGTGTGAACCAATAATAGCCTCTATACCATAAATCATTTTTTTATGTTGTGTGATCCTTTTTTTTTTATTTATTGAATTATAAAGCAAAACATTTCGTTTTAGTAAGAGTTTTGTGAAATTGTTTTCGAAAGATAATATTTTCTAACTTTGTGAAATTTTGATTTTTTTTGTTTTGTTTCCCATGTCATAAAATTTCATTCTATAAATTTTTCTTTACCTAAGATTGAGATAGAGTATGAATTGTGATTTTTTTTTAGATTGTCATGTTTTACTCTATTTTATTTGTGATTTAATTAATTATGACATAATACTTGCCTATGTTTATACTAAACAATGGTTGATTTTGTATTTGGGTACTTAAGAATTCATTACTATTACATGACATAACTTGAATGGGAAGTTGTAGTTTAGTTACATATTGTGAGGAATAGTTGTAACAAAAGTTTTTTCCCTCATTTTATTGATTTTATTATTGAGTGGATAGGTAAACAAGTAGTAAAAATGGCTTACTTAGGTAAGGCACGAAAGGAGGATCTTAGGCTATTGGCAGAGGAGCTGAACCTTAATGTGGGAGATAATATGAAAATTTCAGATTTGAGTAAACTAATTACCACACACCCAGATTATGATGAGGAGTTTAGCAAAAATCAACTCACAGTTATAATAGAGGATAGAAAGCTTCGAGAACAACAAGAAATTGAGAATAGAAAGCTTCGAGAACAACAAGAAATTGAGAATAGAAAGCTTCGAGAGCAACAGGAAATGGCTCTTAAGCAACAAGAATTTGAGAAAGAGAATCAAAGGCTTGATCGCGAATTTCAGTTAGAAAAATTACGGTTAGAGAATGAAAGGCTTAAGGGGTTAACTAGTACACTTGAGGCTAAGGTTAGCATCTATGAATTAACGAAAGTTGTACCCAAATTTGAGATGAAAGATGGGGACATAGTTTTGTTTTTGACCTTGTTCGAACGACAGGCAAAGAGGGTTGGCATCGAGAAAAGACACTGGGTGTCAGCTCTTTTGGCTCTTATGCCAAGTGAAATTAATCAATTAATGGCTCGTGAAGCAGAAGAAAAATTTGACGACTATGATTATATTAAAGGTCTATTGCTGAAACGCTTCAAACTTAGTGCTGAAATTTTTCGGCAGAAGTTTGTAAAACACCAGCGGAATCCAGCTCAATCTTGGCGTGATTTTGTTTTCGAAATAACCAGCTATTTTGAAGAGTGGCTTGAAGGTATTGGTGTAAATGATTTTGAAGGGTTGAAGAATCTCATGATTACAGATCAGTTGAAACGACGTGTCCCTGGTGACATAAGAGAACAGTTTGTTGACAACTGGGTTAAATCAATTGTTCCAGGAGACTTAGCTGATAAGCTAGACGAATACGAAAGCGTGAGGGCTAATGTAAGGGGAGCCCACTCGAATGATGCGAGATACAGGCCGACAAATAATAAGTTTGTCTCGGATAATAAGGGCGCTAATCTGCAGCCAAAAGATGCACCATTTTTTAGGAAAACTAAATTGCCGGTAGAGTCAAACACGGGAACAAGTAGAGGGTTTAAGCCTAAGTGTTTTATTTGCGAGAATGTAGGACATTTGGCTCGGGAATGCCCGAAAAATACAAGAAAGACACCACCTCGCAATGCCAGAAGCAACACAATTACTGCTAAGGGAACTGAACTAGAATCTACTAAGGAAGTGGTAACTGCTAGAGTCTCAATACCAGTCTCCGTTCCCATCAACACAAGGAATGGAATTGATGATCTTCAATTTGTTGATATCAAATGTGGACAAACGTCCATAAAAGCAGTAATCGATACAGGAGCACAAATATCAGTCTTACGCGAAGACTTGATCGGTAAGGATTGTGGAGAAGGTGAGGGAACTATCCAAATCATTTCGGCATTTGGTGAAAAGGAAATAGCTGCTCTTAAACTATTTAACCTAAAAATAGACGACGGAAAGCATGGCTCGGTGCCAATCATGTGCGCTGTGTCTAAGAAACTCGTCAACGACATGTTGATTAGTGCCACCGCTTATGAGATTCTTTTAGAAAATGTTCAGTTATTTGATTTTGAAAATCAGAGAGATTTTGAATGCACCAAGGGTAAAGATATACAATTGGAAAGTGAGGAAGAACTATCTACTTTAGCCTTAGGGCAAGAGACCGAGACATCGGAAACAAATTTGGCGAAATCTTCTTTTGTTAAACTTCAAAGAATGGACGAGTCATTAGGACCAGTCTGGAGCCAGGCTAAGAACAAACAAAATGCGTACGAAATTGATGATGGAGTTTTAATACACACTGAGTCAATATGCGGTGAAGATGTAAAGCAAGTTGTCCTTCCCACCTGCAAAAGAGAAGAAGTTATGAAAGTGGCCCACGAAATACCTTTAGCTGGACATTTAGGTGAGAGTAAAACTAAACAGCGCATCAAATATTCCTTCTTCTGGCCTAAACTCAAACAAGATGTAAGGTCATTTTGTCAAAGCTGCAAGACCTGTCAGCTTAGAAGAGGGCTCACTTACCGGGATAGAATTCCCATAACACCCATAGTTCGACCGGAAAACCCATTTGAAGTATGGAGTGTCGACTGTATTGGCCCTTTGGAGCCATCCTCTCGCAGAGGTCATAAGTTTATTATCTGTGCAGTTGATATTTGCACTAGATGGGCAGAGGCCATACCGGTTAGGAATATCAAGGCAAAAACAACATGTGAAGTTTTAATGAAGATATTCACCCAAACTGGGTTCCCAAAAGTTATTTGCACTGATCAGGGAACAAATTTCACTGCTGAATTGACTGAAGCCTTCGAGGACGTTTTGGGAATAGCTCCAAGGTTCGCTACTCCAGGACATCCGGAGAGCATGGGGGCTGTAGAGCGTTGGAACCGGACTCTAAAAGAAATGCTGAATAAAAATATTCAGGAAAACGGAAATAATTGGGATTCTCACCTTCCGTACCTCATGTTTGCGTATCGGGAAGTGCCACATAGCACAACAGGCGTCTCGCCATACCAACTTGTTTACGGTCGGCTACCAAACGGCCCATTGAAACTATTGAAGGAGGTTTGGACAGGTGACAAGGAAATTCCTACTGGTAGCTCAAAGTCCGTTGAGGAATATTTGAGAGACTTAACTGGAAAATTGAAACAGGCTCATAACCTGGCAAGAGGAAACTCTGAAAAAGCACAAGCCGAATATGCAAGTAGATACAACCTTAGGTCTAGAGAAAAACGTTTGGCAGTTGGTGACCAGGTTTTGGTACTTATCCCATCGTCATCTCACAAGCTTTTAAAAAAATGGATGGGTCCTGCATCTATCATAGAACTACCAAGACCACATACAGCGAGAGTAAAAATGGACGATGGAAGTGAAAAAGAACTCCACTTCAATAAATTACGACCGTACATAGCTAGAATTGAGCAAATAGGTCTTATATTTGACCAAGACGATGAATTTGGTGAACTTCATTATGCCCCTACTGATACAGTAGAATTGGACGTCAATGACATTTACAACCATGTAATGGACAGCTCTTCTGGTCTAGAAAATTCTCAAAAACATCAGCTTGCGGACCTCCTCTCTAAATTCTCAGACGTATTTAGCTCTGTTCCAGGCTCTGCTAAGGTAAAAGGACATTCAGTGAGTTTAATGCCCGATTACGTTCCAAAGAAACTGAAACCTTATCGCATACCGATAGCCCTTCAAGAAGAAGTAAATAAACAAATTAACGAGTTACTTCAATTAGGACTGATTGAGCCTAGTGAAAGTGAATGGGCTCACCCTATCGTCTGCGTCTCTAAAAAGGACGGAAGCGTAAGACTCTGTGTAGATTATAGACTTTTAAATAATGTCACAATTACTGATGCATATCCAATGCAGAACGCAAGAGACCTTCTTTTTGAAATTGGCCAAGCCAGATTCATAAGTGTACTAGACTTGACGAAAGGTTATTGGCAGATCCCAATGAAGGATGAGGCCAAGCCTTTGACAGCATTTGTGACTCATTCAGGGCATTATCAATGGAAGGTTATGCCTTTCGGCATGAAAAATGCTGGAAGCACCTTTCAGAAGTCCATGGACAATGCTCTGTTCTTGCATCGGAAATACTGCCGCTCATACATCGATGATGTTGCTATCTATTCGACAACTTGGGAAGAACACCTCGATCACATCACCCAGGTGTTTAAGTCTTTGCAAAAAATAGGGCTAAAGGTGAACCTGGAAAAGTGTGCCTTCGGCAGAAAATCCGTCAAGTTCTTAGGTCACATAGTCGGTTCAGGAAAACATTCTCCTGATCCTGAAAAGGTAGAAACGATTCGGAAACTGAGTCGACCTACCACAAAAAGTGAAGTCAGAAGTTTCTTGGGTCTCACGAGTTATTATCGAGATTATATCCCGAACTTCGCACAGTTAGTATTGCCCTTAACTAACTTGACTAAAAAGAACATTCCGAAGGACATTCCTTGGGAGTCGTCAGCTGAAGATTCTTTCATGAAACTTAAGGAGGAACTTGTAAAAATGCCTTCTCTGCATACACCAGATTTGTCTCGCCCTTTTCTACTATTCACAGATGCTTCTGCTACTGCCATTGACGCTTGTTTAGCTCAACACAATGACCATATGGAGGAAATGCCAATTGCTTTCTTTAGCAAAAAACTGACTTTGGCCCAAATGAAATGGTCCACGATCGAGCGTGAAGCATTCAGCGTGTTAGAGGCGCTTCGTAAATTTGACACTTGGATCTTTGGGTCACAAATCCAGGTCATTTCAGATCATGACCCTTTGACATATCTTACCAATAGTGCTCCTCACAGTGCCAAATTGACCAGATGGGCATTGGCCTTACAAAGGTACAATGTTAAAGTTTCCTATAGAAGGGGTAGTGCTCACGGCAATGCAGATGCACTTTCCAGACTTAGAATTTCTGAGTAGGGTTTTGTTTGCTTCATTTTTATGTATATTCACTAAAGGTTCTTTTTAGAAGTATAGTAAAAAAAAAAAATTAAAAAAAAATTTAATTAATATGCAAGTAGAGTATTCGTTCTATGTATTATTCTCTTGGTTTTTTTTTTTTTTTTGAAATTTCTATTTCTATTATGTAGTTTTCTATAATGTATGTATATTTATGTGTCTCCGAGGAGTTATATTATCTGGGGCTCTGCGCGCATAACCAATTTTCAATTATTTCTCTCTGAATTGTGTCCATGTATTTTTTTGTGTGTGTGTGTGTGTTTTTTTTGTCTATTTTCAGGCGCATCGTCTTCAGACGGATGCTTTTCGATTGGGGGAAGGAGTAAGAATCCCTTAACTCATTTCAGATCGGTCGTTAAATAATCCCTTCGGGAATTTGAAGAAGGATTTTGTGAGCTGCGCAAAGGAGTTGCGCAGAGGATCAGAAGGCTGTTAGTTTGGTTAAGTGTCGTGCCGGTTGGTGATGTCGCGGGCCGTTTTGTGATGTCGGGTGTATATGTTTAAATAATTGTTAAATTAAAGATCAATTTGGCCACATAACTAATGTGTGTTTAGTGAAGAGGATGAAAGAACTTTATTATAACATTTGAACAGATTTACCAAATAACCAAATTTGAAATTTTATTTAAGTTTTACAAATAGAACGAAAGAATACAATTATAATGTCTGTCTTGAATTCAATGGAGAACACGTGTTTGTCTTTATCATGTGACAATCATGAATTGAGCCCATTGGTTGGAAACACACGTTTGCTTTTTCCATGTGATTATGACGTCACACGAGTTTATGAACTCACTGGTTGCAAACCCGTGATTGTAATTATCACGTGACTATGACGTCCCATGAGTTTATTCGATTGAGAAATGTATTTTATTTCCACAAGACATTCGTAAATCATAATAAAACAATTTATTTAATTTCGTTAAAAAGAAAATGTATGCAATAAAACAGAACTAAATCTTTCATATAAATCAAGGATGAGAATGTCAAAATGTTCTTGGAACAATATCGTATTTAGTTCTAAATCCTCAAACAATGTCACTGGTTTTATCTTCATTTAATATTTCATGAAGCAGCTTTCGCTATTCCTTTCTACTTCCATATAAAATAAGCTTAAATGAATTATATTATATGATCAAACAATTGCTAATAAAGTATATTACAAATTTTATACCTTAAAAAGGAAATATACGAACACTCCTGATTGAATTTCCGCACGTCTATCTCTTTTCGATGACTTAATGAAAATGCAAACTGATAGCTTAATAGTTTCAAAGCCATGGCTCAACTTTTTAACTAGCACAGAGCTGATGTATTAGCTTATTTTATGTTCGAAACTTCAGCTTTTCCGTGATATTTATTTCGAACAACATGGAAAAGGGCTAGCACTGGCGCACTAACAAAGCTCACGCAGCCAGCGACTAGAAAAGTTTCACGTCCTCCGAGTTTATCTAATCCAACTCCACCAAGCAGACTTCCGGTGGCGACACCTGGAAAACAAAAATTTTGGTAAGTTTATGTTGGATTTAATATTCTAACGTACGAAAGAAAAAAAGGTCTGATAGCTATTTTTTAAATTCTTTTAGTTTCATCAACAGAGAAAATGCAGATCCTATTACCAATATGAAGCTTCTGATATTTTTCTAAATTGATTTAATCACATAAATTATGTAATTCTAAATATTACGAATAAAATTTCATTAAAGTACAGTGAAAATCGTGAAACGCAAAACTGAGAGAACTGGAATAAGTTTTCGTGTTAAAGGATGTGGCAAAAAAAAAAAAAAAACATATATTCAACAAAATTAAATTCATTAGAGTACATTTTATTTACATAGATATGTGAAAATGCATGTATTTAATAAAAATTGATGGGAGAAAAAAACATATACAAGCATTCAACGAAATTTAATACAAAATTTTCAAGTTTTCGAAAAGAAAAAACATTTACTGAATTTTTGGTAAATAATCTGATATTTTTCTTCGGATTGGTCTTTTTTAGTGTGAAATTGTCAATAAATTGTTCGATTTCTTCCATTTTGTTATTCATTTTCACCTCTGGAATCTGCGTCAAAAATAACTGCGCATACTTTTTATAATGTTCCTCATTTTGGATGGCGTGGGAACAAGAGCTGAATATTCATTTCATTTTCGTCGTCGGAATCTGCATCAACGATATTTTTTAAGCTTTGAACTAACTCCAAAGTGTAATTGTCTCTCCTAATTGGGGCTGTACACACATTATTATCTACTGCAACGAATTCTCTCGATGATACCTTAGAACAGTCCAATAATACAGAAACTTTCTCAAACATTTCATTAAATGTCGGCTCAGTTAGAATATTTTCCTTCTCTCAGAAGGGAAATCTTTTCACGTTAAGTGATTTTCGTTTCGTGTTAAGAGAAAAAAGAGAATGAAAAACATAGTAGTTTGTCGGGACCGTTGTATCATTTCATGTCAGCCGATATTTCGTCTTAACCGTTTTTACGCTAAACGCATTTCACTGATTTTCCGTAAGTAATCAATTTAAAACCATAAACATAATCAATTATTGATCGTTTTTTCTCCAAACAGTAAAGCAACTAAAAACAAATAAAATAGCAAACATAAATAACTTTTTAAGTTTAAAGTTCTTCGGGTGATATCAACACACCCTGTAATTTTCTAAATTTTAAATAGTTATCGAAACATATTATATTTCATGCACAATGCATTTTATATAATTCAATCAGTTTTTCCTACTAACTTATTTTTCCATATTTTTAGACTTCAGGTATTGGAAATAATTTGCAATAAATATAATGCATAAAACTGGAAAATGTGTGCCATTCTTCATGCCTGTTACCATCAGTAATGAACTTAATTTTTAAAAATATCGATCAATAAAAAATATCTCTCTTTAAATTCTAAAGCAGTGATTCCCAAAGTGATCTATATGATGACCTGCAAGGGGTCCACGCCAGAGAAAAAATAATTTGGGGGTCCCATGAGATGTAAATGGGGTCTACATAACAGTGGCTCTCATCAAACCAGATCGTGACTTAAACGTTCAAAGAAAAAATTTATTTTTTTCTCCGGCTGTGCATTGTTGTAACAATGTACACCCGGTTTGGTTAGTTTGGCTGAAAACTCGGTTTTCAACACCAACTTTCGTCATTGTTTTAACAGTTATGTTGTTACAACAATGGAGATAAATCTAAGTTGGCGTCGAAAACCGGTAATTAATTTAATTAATTAACCGGTGGTAGAACCCTTCACTATAGAGAGCGCTGGTTGTAAAAAGCTTTTTTGTTTTGATCAGAGATCTTCTGTACGTGAACGAGTGCAGACGCAGTTCATTTACTATTAAACTTAAATTAACCTTTTACTGTTGTCTTTGATTGAATTGAAATTGAAATTAATCTTCTGAATATTTGTCTGCGATGACCTGATGGAAAAAGCCACTGAACAAAATTACTCCGATGCCATTTGAACCCTGATGACCTAATTACCGGTAATTAATGAATTAATATTTGAAAACACTTCATTAACCTCAAGTGTCATCCACTACCAATTTAAGAAAATTTATTTGAACTTGATCGGATGAATATAAAGTATTTTATATTAACGACTTAAAATTTGAACAAGGTACATAAATATACAGAGAGAGGGAGCTAATAGTAGGATGAAAAAAATTTTACCCCATTTAGAGATATTTTTCAGAATAATTGAATACGTAAAATTCGTAAGTTTAATTTAAGAATCCTCCAGAAATATTTTAACAATATTGAAATTAATTCTATGATAAATTAAACAATTCACACAAACAGATGTTACCCCTTCAATTGAGAAGAAAATATTATCCGAAGGAAGAAAATGTGTAGAAAACATGACATTCTTGTTCTTTAATAATATCTATGTGTTTACATTTCTTGAGGTAAATGCTCACTTCCTATAAATTTATAAGAGATATAAATAGACTATCCTATAAACAACTGAACAAATACGAGATTTTTATAGTTATTTTGAACGGCTATATCCAAGAGATGAACTAAATTGACCCAGAATATTACATCCTCAGTGATACTCATCTTTCTTACATTTGATTATTTTTTATTTGTTTTATCTTCGAATGCAATCAAAATAAGTTATCAAGGTATTTTATGATTTTATTTCAAAAACTAGCTGCATGGCCCGGCGTTGCACGGGCTTTCTCTTATTTTATAAATTTTCCATTCTCAATATCAGCACTTCCAGGGGCGGGTGTGATTTCTTTATTAAAATGCCATTAAAATTACCTTCTTCGAAATTTGTTTGACTTCTTCGCCCCGTTGTAAGAGTTCCTTCCCCCTCCGCTTAGCCCGTCGTTGTACGGGCATTTACCGAGTGTATAACTTAATCCCCATGTGAATTTCCTCTTTTCCTAATGACGCCAGCACTTCTGTGTAGGTGTGTACGCGTACGATGTGAGTGATTGCTATAATGATGTCATTAAAATTCCTGTTTTCGAGGTTTTTCCATTTCTTTTCACTGTCAGACAGGTTTCTTTCCCATCCATTTAACCCGCCATTTCACGGATATATTCGAATGCATAACATATTGCCATGGAAATTCCCCTTCTCTTATCAGGGTCAGCACTTCCTGGTGTGTGTGTGATTTCGTCATTACAATTCCCTTTTTCGAAATTTGTTCCACAACTTTCTATTGTCACAGACAGGTTTTTCTCTCCTTGATGATTTTATTTTTAAAATGTTCTTTAATATATACTAGTGTTCAAAATTAAGAGAAATTTTACATTTTGTCGATTATCTCTAGAATACTGGACAGATTTTAATAAAATTTGGTATGTATATAGGATTGATATAATGCAAAAAAAGTAATCACTAAACAGTTAAAATACACACACGGGATCGTGCTTAGCACTTATCGAAGTCGGAAGGTATGAAACACAGTTGCGGAATATAATTAAAAAAATAGTTTAATAGGAGGCATAAGGGTCAATAGGGTTTAATAAAGGTACATAATTATATCTATGGTGATTTTTCAAATATGACTGGTCATTTCATTGGGATAAACGTTTATTCTCTTTCAGATGTTGGCTAAGAAAATGCAAATGAAGTTGTCTGATTGAAAACTAACATCTAAATAACGCTTATAAATTCCGCTAACATGTTAGCTGTACCTAGAAATTTAATTTCCCCTTATTTCAAAATCTAGCCTCAGATGTGTTGCTAAAAATTTTACTACAAAACTCCGTTCGAAATTAATGATATATCAAAGCTATATAATTTGAACGATAAAAAATATATTTCTAAATATTAGATGATTTCCTAAAAAAAGTGAAGGAAACAAATTTGCGAAATCTAGACAATGAAAGAAATATCGAAAATCGAATTTTTTTTCGGGGAGGAGGGAATGAAAAATAGTTGTGTTTGGTACAGGAAGACATATTCATCTTGTAAATGTATTTTTAAGAGTATATATACATATATATATATATATAAGTACAACTATCATAATCAATCCAATTTCACATCATATACAACTACACTGATGGCAACAGTAAATGCAACACCCTAAAGGAAGAACGCAAATAACATGAAATTTACAGCATGCATTAGCGGAGGTGAGATATGCAAATGATTGGAATTTCAGCGCAGACACACATCACGCACGCTTGTGGCGCCACCTCAAAGCGCTATTTATGGCTTGGAGATTTCGACGATTTCAAGTTCGGCAATTGTGTTTTTCTTGTGGTTTTTTCAAAAAACCATCAGTTATGTTTCGTAGAAAACAGCGATCAGCTTTTGATCAAGTATCCAAGTTTGACACAGGAAGGATAGAGTGGCCCACCGAGATTGTGGATTATCTTTCAGGGAAATCGGTAATCGTGTTGGACGAAACCAAACACCTGTAATGCGTATATGTGACCGTTGGATGCAGGAGGGTACGACGGACCGACGTGGTCGATCGCATCCACCTCAGTGCACCATTTCACGTGAGGACAGGAAAATTGTGCGCATAGCAGTGACGGATTGCTCAGTCACATCACGAACCTTAGCACAGCACATTGAGTTTGTAACGCATCATTCAGTGTCTGCACGTACCATTCGACGCCGTTTACAGCAGAGTGGTCTGTCTACAAGACGTCCATTGCTTGGTCTACCCTTGACGCAGAACCACAGACGTCTCCGCCGCCAATGGTGCGATGAAAGTAGGATGTGGCTGGCAGAATGGAATGAAATTGTCTTTACTGACGAGTCACGCATCTGTCTGCAACATTACGATGGTTGGATTAGAGTCTGAAGACACCATGGAGAGAGGATACTGAACAGCTGCGTTATGCACCGCCACACTGGTCCTGCACCTGGTGTTATGGTATGGGGAGCTATTGGATATCACTCTCGCACTCCTCTAGTACGCATTGCCGGTACTTTAAACAGCCAGCGCTACATCTCCGAGGTGTTGGAGCCAATTGTCCTTCCTTACCTTCAGGGCTTGGCCACAGCTATATTTCAACAGGATAATGCGCGACTGCACGTGGCACGCATTGTCCAAAGGTTCTTCGTCAATCACCAGATTTAATTGCTTTCCTGGCTGGCTCTCTCTCCCGATCTTTCGCCGATAGAAAACATGTGGTCCATGGTTGCACAACGATTGACCCAGATTACACCCTCACCTACCACACCAGATCAACTTTGGCAACGTGTGGGAGCTTCTTGGTCTGCTGTACCCCAAGAACACATCGAAAGTCTATTTGAATCAATGCCGAGGCGTGTGGCAGCGGTGATCTCCAACAATGGTGGCTACTCTGGCTACTGATTCTGGCAGGAACCACACTTCACAGAAGTCTGTAAATTTAATCTTTTGATACTTTGTCAACATGTTATCTACAAAATAAATTTTGTTGTGCTATCTCTTGTCTTTCTTGGTGTTGCATTTACGGTGGCCAGCAGTGTACATACACTGACTTCCAAAACTTAAGGTACAACATATTCATCGAAGATCCAAATTTAAAAAGTGCACTGACAATAATATATCCATAGTTAATATGAATATTATTTTTACTACCGTAGTTTATATGAATGAGAGTAAAAAATTTTAAGGAAATTTGAGCTAATATATAAAAAATGATAGCAACTACAATTTTTTCAAAAATAATTTACTTTAAAACCTAAATGGGAGGCAAAATTGTGCCGAAATTAAACTATTGAAACATCGTGTGCTCGTTTTATGCTTGATTATTGATCTTCAATAGTTGATAGTTTATTTTGTTCACAATATCCAGGACAGTATAGTTATGTTTAGGAGAATTCGCTTACTTAATTTGTTAAAATAACAGGCGTTTTAATGGATGGCAAAGGGTTTATCGCAAGCTGATGCGGCTTGGCCCTCTCAATGTGACTCCCAGTGAGGTTCCTCAACTGTAGTATTAGTTTAAATCTGAAGATCATGCGTCTAAAAAACCTGTTTAAGGTCAACCACAAGTTACAACAGCTTCGAGAGAAAATTTTGAAGCTTTTTTAGGCAGAAAAAGGCGCTTGTGGACCTCAACTCGTTGCAGATCATTTTGTAGCATCACGAAAAACAATATCCGCTACTACGGTGCAAAGACGTCTGCACAATGTCAATGTCTTTAAGCAAGATGAACAGTCATGTTGTGACGGTTCTATCCGTGCTCCTTTTTACTAATAATCCTCTTGGGGAATTTCTGGTCTTCAAAAATTATTTTATTATAAAACTCCTCCTCAAAGAAGAAGACGTGATTAAGTAAATTAGGAGTATTATATGTAGTCTAGGCTTTCAGGTTAGAGAGGGGGAGATAGGATAGATTGCTAGCAGAGTAGTGATTAATCTAATCGAATGTGAATCGCGGATATTTAATATTTGATAGTTCAATTACTCAAAGTGGCTACCTGTCACTGAAGATTGAAAATAAATTAAATAGTGAAGAAGTCAGAGTTATTGCCTTGAGTAAGTGTATTAAGGTATCCCACTGGTTGTGACAACTTTTTTTTTTTAAAATAAAAAGGAGATATGGGGATTTTTGTTGTTGTTATTTTTAGATTTGTTTAGTGCAATTTAAGAAAAATGTGCTAAAATTAAGAAGAGAAAAAGAAATTATTATTACTATAATGGGAAAAAATAGGTAAAAATTGACAAAAAATAGCATAAACGCGGCCCATTCTGCACCAAAGGTTTATGAACAAATTTTCAATTTTTTCAATCTAATGTGTTGCTATATTATTCAATTTTGAAATGACTTTCAGGATAAAAGATATTTTCTTTTTTACAAAAACTAGAGCACTTTATCTCGATTACTATAAGAAAATGCTTAAAAGGACAGTGATTAGATTCACATAAGGGACTGTAAATTTTGTAATAAAACAGTGATTGATAAATCTGAAGGTTAAAGCAATTCTACTATTATACAGAACTTACAGAAAAAATTTCAGTTAATTATGTTCAAAACTTTTTTAGCAATCGCTGACCCCGTTTGATTATTTTCAAAAAACCACATTTCGAGTAAAACGCGTTTTAAAGTATGACATCTTGCTTAAAGTAATGGCATCTGCTTTTACTAAAACACTTGTAGTTTTTGTTCTAGTAAACAGAAAATAATAAACGTGGTATTTTTATAAAGCTAATAAGATGTCCCATGAAATAAAATCATAAAAAAAAATTGTCAATTTTTGGCAAAATTCACAGTTTTATGGTAGTCGGATACCTCAAGTATTTAGGTCTTCTCATATCTCGCGTACTTTGTTAACTGTCTGTATATTTATTAATTGGGTGCATTTCTTTGTCTTGATCGATTGCATTTGAGTTGTGGTAAATATTGTGAATAAATTAGATTGTTTTTGAAATATGGCTAGCCTTCCTTCCATTCCTCCCACACTTTTAGGCAAGCAGGTGAGATCTTTATAATGTGTTTACCCCAGAACCAACGACAGAGGACCCATTTATGTTGAACAAGAAAACGCTTATCCAAGACAGTGGACAAGAGCAATCTCACAATGAGGAGTGATTCAGGGAGTCTGCTGATCGATGACAACAATGCACCAGATACAACAAATTCAAAATTGTTGAAATACACAGTTACAGAAATGGTAGAAAGATGGTTTAGGCAGAGATCTCTCTGGGCGGTCACACTTACCTGCATGTATTCCATGAAGGGGCTCTGATTGATGCGGGATATCGATTATGTGGTGTGATCGATACGTGCGTCCATATTCTGCTGCTACTGGTAATGAATTCAGTTTGATGGATAATAATGCCTGACCTTACCGAGTTGTACACGTTAAGGATTATATCATCGTTTACAGCGAATAAAATGGCCCGGTTAGTCTCAAAATCTGAATCCATACAGCGTTGCTAGTTTAGATCCTATGTCAGGGTCGTTATATGAGCTGAAAAAAGGGTATTTATGCGTCTAATATTCGCTTCCCACTTCGGTGTCCGACAACTTAATTGACAGCATGGAAAGTCGATGCCATCAACACGTTGAAATGAAGGATATTCATTTTTTGTCTGAGTTCATTTTCTGTAATATTTCAACGACATTTTTCCACATCAGGTAATTCCACACTTTAGGTTTTTTCTTTTTAAAAAAATTGCTGTTCCTACATTTTTTCTACAATTTGTTTCTTTAAGCAATGTTTACATCTAGAAACATTGGAAAGTCAATATATATATATAGATATGCATAACTATAAGAAACAAACAAAAAAAATAGGTCAACTTACCCAATCCTTCGAATAATCCACCAAATATTCCCAACATTGTGGCTTCAGTACCTGGAGGAGCGTAGTCTGAAGCATATCCTGTCATTGAAGCATAAAATACAGCAAAAGTTATTCCGTGTAGTACTTCAATAGGCAGAACCCACCATGGATTTTTTAGAACATAATATAGTCCATACCGTATAGCAAAGGCTGCCAAAGATCCACTGACACAATAAAAATATCCGAAAATCTTAATAAACCACCCCGAAAAGAAGAAAAACGGAACTTCGGCAACAAGACATTGTACAGCCACACACAAACCCAGCAATGTCTGAGTGGCACCTAAATCCTGTAGAAGCCAGAATTGGTAGCCCCAGAGGATACCAGACATAGCTCCCATAACGTAAATGGCAGCTGCAAAACATATCGTGTCCCAAGAGGAGAATATCTTGCCCACATCTTTGAAGATGTTCAGAGATAAGTTTGCTTTGGTAAGTTGTATCTTTAACAATAGAAGAAGGTCGATGCCGACTAGCACCAGCATGACATAAAATCCAGGGGCATAGTTGGTTACTTCAGAATCTCCCGTCGCAATATCGTTGAGAAAACCTACCAGAAGTGTTACTATCCCCCAACTGATGGTAGCCCATAATCTTTGCCTGCCGTAGAGTTCGGGGCGTTCCCCAAGGACTTCGTAACAAGCAGAGTCACTGAGAGTGAATGCTACTGTAGCCCCTGCACCAGAAATAATAGCGAGAATGGCGAATATCCAAAACTGGTAAGTCCTGTATATGGACACACTGCTGTCTATCAACAAGCAAGATTTAATGCTGGAACATATAAAAGTAGACGTATTGTTATCAATACAGTCACAATAAAAGTTGGTATCTGGCTTGAATTCCAGCCATCCCCTGCTATTAGAGTCCAAAGATTCGTAAATACTTTCATTTCCAGGCTTTTGAATGTGAACCTTTCCTGATAGGCTTATGGAACCATTTCTGTCACATGTATCGAAAACAAGCTCACCCTCTACATCTTGTTGGTGGAGGTCATTTAAGCATTTCTGATCGTATGCTTGTGTAGAAATGGATATGGAATTGTTTTCTCTTAAACACCGAGTGTTTACAGGAACATTTATGTCGTTTTCAAATGAAGGTAGGAAAATAACTAAGAAATAACTGAGGGCGGTCACGAAGACGAGTATGAATATGACAGCTTTTATGTTCTGGAAATAGTCCGTGACGTAGCCAAAGAGCGGTTTCGAGAAAAACACGCAGAAGGGAAGAACTGTGAAAATAAGTCCAACAGCTGTCGCATTGATTCCGAGGCCCTTTGCGACCACAGGCATGAATGGCATCACTCCACCTATGCCTATAAAAAAAGAATAAATATAGTTACTTAAAAAAGGGTTTCTATACTGAAGAATTGTCTTAACAGCAAGGAAATTTTTTTTTTTTGTAAACCATATTGTCCTCTATCAAATACATTAACTGAAAACACAGAAATTTTAAATAGGGATTTGCAATAGTAAAATAAAATATTGAAAACAATATCCATACGAGGTATTAGCTTAATATACTATACAGGGTGTCCCAAAATGACCGCATAAACTCTGCACAGCTAAATTCCTCGTTGGGAATTCATAAAATCTGCCCAGAGAAGCGTACCTGTACGATCCATAGTTTACGAGAAAAATACGGAAAACAAAGTAGGACGTCCCTTCCGGTGCAAGGAAAAAAAAACACTTTATTGAACATATCAACAGCAGTATATGCACAATTTAAAGCAGATGTTCAAAATGTCCACCGTGCATGTCGAGGCAGGCTTGAGCACGCCGTGAAATGGCTGTCATCACACGTCGCAGCATCATGGGGTCCACCGAAGTACAAGCAGCATGCAGACGGGCAACTAAGACCATTTGTGTTGTCACTACGTCTCGAAACACCAGTTCCTCGATACACCAGATGGCATGTCGCAAGTACATGTCGCAGTAGTCACGAACGGAATACATGGCCACCATACGAAGACTGCCAGTAGCTGCAAGATGCAGCCTTTTAAATACCAGTTCAACGGCGGCTTAACGTCATTTAACGGCGCGCGCATGCATGACGCGACATGCGCGACGAACGTTTTAAACATTATCGTCTGGAAAGATATGCAAATATTGTTGTTGATATGTCCAGTACAGTTTTTCTTTCTTGCACCGGAAGTGACGTCATACTTTGTTTTTCGTATTTTTCTCGTAAACTATGGATCGTACAGGGATGCTTCTTTGGGCAGTTTTTATGTACTCCCAACGAGGAACCTAGCTGTGCAAAGTTTATGCGGTCGTTTTGGGACACCCTGTATTTATAAGAACAACTTTGACTTTATTCTCCTCCCAATTAAAGTGGTACGTAGCTGAGAAAAGATATGCAAGTAAGTCGAGTGTACTCCTAACAATAATGCTAAATAGGTAGCGTGACTTTGGCGAAAAACTTGAATAACAAATGTAACAAATTTGCCAAATTGGGCGGCAAAAATAGTTGCCTCTAGACAAATTTAGAAAATTTTTTAGGAATTTTATTATTTTTCTAGTTACAAAACTATATGGATAAGTGGGGATGAATTTAGTATCCACTTAAGATTTGTTGTTTACAATTCAGGACTAAAATATAAATATTAAATTTAGAGATTTACTTTACATTTATCTGAGTTTTTCAATTCCTACTACAGCTCATACTCTATATATTTATGCATATATCTTGTTCAAATTTTCAATCGTTAGTAAAATATTTTTATTCACCCACTCAACTTCAAATACGTTTTTTCAAACTTGTAGTGAATGACACTTGATGTTAATATAGTTTTTTCAAATATTAATTCCTTAATTAGATTTTAATTAATAAAGTAAGTTTTTGAGATATATTTCAGTCGATATTATTCCTCTAGATAGCAGTACCATTGGATAAAACAGCTTTTGTTAAATATGTGATGAAGATTTAACTTAAGCTGACGAATCATATGTTAGTTAGACCTCAGCATTCCTTTTACACTGGTTTTAAGGGGTCTGAGGGGTGTTAACAATTTTTTTTTTCGAATTTTCGAAAAAAATATATCTTGTTCTTCATTTTTTTCTGAACATTTTGATACTAACCACGTGACAATACTCTAAAAACTTCGAAAGTTATTCAAAAAATTGCAAACAGCAATTTAGTCATAACTTTTAAATGGACACATGCCACACCCATTTATTTTTAAATTTATGCATACCTTTCATTTTTCTGTTTTTAATAAGCCTCATGAAATATTTTAAGCGCTTGAGTTGATCAGAAGGAAGCCTGCAACTCAACACATTCATTCTGCTGTGTTTTGATTCTGTTGTGTTTACTTTAGCACACGTTTTTTTAAAACGCTTATCTAAAGCGAAGATATTTGTTGTTTTATTCTGAAAAGCTCGTTGGGCAATGCCCCAAGAACAGATTTAGAGGAAATAAATATTTAAAGGTAAGTGACTCACATGTTACAGATATGAAAGATACGAGGAAGTGTGTAGAAATGAAAAGTACAAGTAAGTGTGCCGAAATGAAAAATGCTTCTAGTAAAAAACTTTCAGGAATTCAGACTTCATTAAAGTCAAATCTTGTTAAGGTAAGTGAAAACTTCGAAGAATATCGTATTTTTGATTTTATTTAAACCTTTAGCTCTATTTTGTCAGTATCATGCTGTTTAAAATGTCATAAACCATTAACAATTAATGAAAAATCCACTCGTGGTTTAGGTTCGAATTTTGAAATACATTGCAAAAAATGTGGAGTATTTGTACTTTTTCAAGCTGTGAAAACATTGGGAATAAAAATAATGCTCCAGAAATTAACAGAAGATCTATTTTAGCAATGGGATGCATAGGTCAAGGTTTAGAGTCATTAAAAACCTTTTGTTCTGTAATGAGTCTTCCTAATCCTGTTGAACAAAAATCATATGATGTTATTAATAATAAACTTTCACTTGTTATGAAGGAAGTCGCCGAAGAAAGCATGAACAGGGCAGCTGTCGAAGAAAATTCTTCGTTACCTGATAACATTTTAACGGTAAGTGGTGATGGGACCTGGAAGACGAGAGGACATTCATCGTTGATTGGAGTATGTACTCTAATGGGGCCGAAACAAGTAAGGTTTTGGATAGGGAAGTGTTGTCCTCATTTTGCAAATGAAGCGACAGTTATAAAGGGGTAAAGTTTGGTATCAAGTACAAAAAATGGCAAAGAGCGCATAAGATTTCACGTAGAAAAAATTATTCTGGCTCTGCTGGTAAGATGGAGGTTGACGGGATGTTGAGGATTTTTAATCGATCAGAAAAGCTTCACAACCTGAAATATTCGAACTACATAGGAGATGGCGACACAAAAACATTCAATCCCCTTTCTGAAAACAATCCATACGGCGATGACCATCTTATTCAGAAAATAGAATGTGTAGGCCATGTGCAAAAGAGAATGGGTACAAGACTTAGGAAGCTTAAATTAGTATATGGTAAGAAGAAATTATCTGATGGTAAAACTATAGGCGGTAAAGGTAGGTTAACTGATAGTTTAATTGATAAGCTTGCGCATTACTATGATAATGCTATTCGATGCAATTCTACTAGTGTAAAGGAAATGCGGAAAGCCATTTGGGCTGTTTGGGGTCATTCTTGCAGCACCGATGATGAACCGATGCACTGATTTTGTCCTACAAATCCAAATACATGGTGTAAGTATAATGCTGCAATTAATAATAATGTACAAAATTATAAACACAAACCCTCAGCTGCGAAAGCTGTTCGAGATGTAATTAAGCCTGTATTTGCAGACTTATCTCATCTGGCACTCCTGAAGAAATGCTTAGGAGGTAAGACACAGAATCCTAATGAAAGTTTAAATTCATTAATCTGGAAGTTTTGTCCGAAGACGATTGATTCTAGCCTTCAGATTGCAGAGATTGCTGCAAATCTAGCAACCAGCATTTTTAATGATGGAAATCAAATACTTATTACTATTTTAGAGAAATTTGGCTTAAAAATTAACAAAAATGTTTGTGTGTCCCTGGCTGAACGTGACAATCGTCGAATCTTTACGTCAAGAAAGAGGAGCTCAACGTCATCGTTTGAAGCTCGCAGAGAAAAAAATTAAAAAGAGTACAGAAATTGAGCTGTTTGAGCAACAGGAAGGCATATCCTATGATCCTGGAGCATTTTAGCATGTAAGTTTTAAAATTTATTTTCTCAAATTCAATTTAAAACTTTAAAGCCTTTTTTCTCAGTTTGTGTTTTTTTCACTTACGCGCATTGCGTTTCAAAAACTATCATACTTTGATGCATAAAACTTTACAGAATTATAAACTCTATCATAATCTTTAAATCCTAGTTATTTATAGTATTACATATTTGTAATTTTTTGAAAAATGTCAAAAAAATTAAATTTTTTGAAAAAAATTTTAAAAATGTACTTTTTTTATTTTTTAAAAATATTATTTTTTATTCTTTTTATATCTAATCGCTACCATCTAATAAGGATATATTTGACTTTATAAATCAACTTATTGCTAGTAATTAGAATTATTATTTCAGAAAATATCATGCGCGTCGTAAAACTTACTATTTGTTTCTTACAAAATTTTTTCTTATATTTATGTGCTTATTATTTTTAAAATTATGATTATATTTTAGACATTTTATACTTTTTTGAAACTTTATTCCTTTATAAAAAATGTGTAAAAGAATCAAATTATTTCATTTTAACCTCAAAGAATTATTTCTAGTCGAAAATTGTTCATATTTTGTGCTCTCGAAACATTTTTAACACCCCTGAGACCCCTTAAGGTAAATTCTTTTCAACGCTTATTAAAAAATTTAATTACAAATTTTTTTAATGTGGCTAAAAAGTTTTTAATGTTAATGTAAAAGTTTTTTTGCCATTTAATACTGTGATTTTGTCATATGATACATATTTATATTAATTGTAATTATTTAATAAAAGTATATAACTTAAATAAAAAAAATTGTTGGCATAAGTAGGAATTGATTAAATTTTTTTATATTATTTGTTTTCGACCTAAATATGTATAAGAATTCAAGAGGTTGTAAGGAATATATCTACAATTTAACATTTGCCAAAAGAGAACCAATTTTATTTGCCTAAAACTGACGCATGCCACCCTATTATTGCGGCTTACTAAATAAGAGTACTTGATATTTCAGAACTCATATCTGCACACACAAATGCTTATATATTGTCCCGAATTTTGTGTAATTAATGTTTAATTTGATCTGAAAATAGTGTAAATACTAATTTAAATTTGCTTGTTTAATAAGTTAATTTTACTTTCTGTTGCATTTATTTGTGATAAAAACTCTAATATTCGCAAGCAACGCAGCCCCTTACATTATAACGGCGTTTCAATGAGAATTTGGAGAAGTATTGCAAATAAAGCCAAGTTGGCATCCTTTTTGTTGATCCTATGGGTACTTCTCGAAATCTGGAAAAGTCTATAACGCTACAATCTGTGGCGTAAGTGGATTTTTAGAGAAGCACTGGAAGGTAACCGCGCAGACTATAAATAGCGATCACTTGCTGAAACTAAGTTGTTTTGACGCAATCCAGATACCTCGTTTTCCAAAAAACATAGCCAAACTAAGTTGTTTTTCCTCAACTGCTGAAGAGTACACTTGCTTACGACCGAGTGGTTGCTGGTAAATAAACTTTAAAGTTACGTGCCTTGATTTTTAGACATAGATAGCTATGTTTGAGCACTGTAGAAGGTGTGAAAATCTTCTGAATCTTATTGTACGAGTTTTACTGATGTATCCTGTAATTTAAGGTATCCGACTGGTTGCGACAACTTTTTTTTTTTAAAAAAAAGAAGATATGGGGATTTTTTGTTATTTTTAGATTTGTTTAGTGCAATTTAAGAAAAATGTGCTAAAATTAAGAAGGGAAAAAGAAATTATTATTACTAAAATGGGAAAAAATAGGTAAAAATTGACAAAAAATAGCATAAACGCGGCCCATTCTGCACCAAAGGCTTATGAACAAATTTTCAATTTTTTCAATCTAATGTGTTGCTATATTATTCAATTTCGAAATGACCTTCAGGATAAGAGATATTTTCTTTTTTACAAAAACTAGAGCACTTTATCTCGGTTACTATATAAAAATGCTTAAAAAAACAGTGATTATATTCACATAAGAGACTGTAAATTTTGTAATAAAACAGTAATGGATAAATTTGTAGGTAAAAACGCTTCTACTATTATACAGAACTTACAGAAAAAATTTCAGTTAATTATGTTCAAAACTTTTTAAACAATTCCTGAACCCGTTTGATTATTTTCAAAAAATCACATTTCGAGTAAAACGCGTTTTAAAGTATGACATCTTGCTTAAAGTAATGGCATCTGCTTTTACTAAAACACTGTAGTTTTTGTTCTAGTAAACGGAAAATGATAAACTTGGTATTTTTATAAATCTAAAAAGATGGCCCATAAAATAAAACTATAAAAAAAAAAATTGTCAATTGTTGGCAAAATTCACAGTTTTAGGGTAGTCGGATACCTTAAGGATTAATTTCGATAATAAATTGCATTGTTCTTGAAGAACTGTTTGTTCTTTAGCATAGTCATCGAGCCCCGATCTACACAAAAATATTTTTAAAAATCTGATAATGCTGTTTTTTTCTTTTTTCCCCTTTCATTTTAGGGATCTGGTTTTCATAAAAAAAATCAGTGTTTTTAATTAAAAAAAAAAAATTACTTCATAACGTGCATACATTTTTATGCTTACATTATCTCGGAAGAATATCAAGCGATAAAAAATAATGACCAATTCAAAAAATGACAAGGAATTTCATATTTTGTATAGTTAAAACAATTTTACATTATCTTAAAAAGAAATTTTATAATTAAACAAATCTCAAAATAGTAAATCTTTTTTCAAAAATATTTAAAACTGAGGTGAACTTAGTGCCTTTAAAATGTTTTTCAAAGTATTTTATTGCAGAGGGAAATTTTTTTTATTTTAAACCTACTGACACGGTTAATATATAAGCTAATACATAAAAAAAAATATTTAAAAAGACTTACCTCCAAAAAAGAAAAAATAATGAGATTTGATGGGAAGAAGACTTAAATTTACGGAACATTTTATCCTGGTAAGCATCTTTGCTATCTGAAATTAAAAACAAATAATAGTTACGAGAAATAAAAAAAAATCGGTTTAAAATTACTATTTAACAAGTAATATAACAAAAAATTGGCAGTTATAGAAACTGCCGATAGAAGCGAAAACTTAGAACTTTTAGTATTAAAATTTGAAAATTCATAATGTTTGAATTAAAATTATCAACATCAATCTAGTTTTCCCATCTATTGACACTCTGAGTAACAACTAAATGCATATGTTTATATGGTTTTTTTATTATTCAAATATATTACGGACTATACAAGATCATGACAAAATATAAATACAATTCAATTGAAATAACAATTAATGTACAACCATGTTATTTATGGATAGCATTTGCATTTACTTAAATTTCAATGTACTTAATTTTTAACATTATTTTAATTGTTTGCATCATTGTCATCATTAATTTCAACAATACCTAGACTTTTTGTACTTTCAATTATTTCATTTTGTTCGAAAAAGTTTGTTCTAAAATGTTTGATTCAAATTTATCTAAGTATCGCGTAAAAACCGCATCGATCGTCGTTTTATATTTTGCAGTTTTGAGTTTTCGATCATTGGACATATTTAAATTAAGTATTTCATTTAGAAATTCAATTAGTGGTAGATTTTTATCATCTGTAAAATTAATATTGAAGTCTCCACTTAAAATCATCGGTACATTATCATATTTTTCGCCAAATCTTTTTTCGAGTATTTCAGAACCTTCTTTTGTATAAATCATCAAATTTTCAAATAAAAATTGTTGTATCTGTCTCATAGATTTTCCAGGCGAAATATAAGCGGCAACCATTAATATGTATTGCCCATGCTCGGAATCGCAACGAGCAATGCGCAGTATATACACATTGAACTTTTCACTAAATCCTTTCAATTTCACTAAGATATACACAGCACTATACGTCAGCTGTATAGCTACAGATATACTGCTATAAGCATTTCGATGACGCGAACGCACGAGATTTCACCCATCTGAAAAGTGTCTAAGGCGAACAACACACTGCGCTTGCGCCAGTCAGAGCATGTCGGTGACGCGAACTCATAAGATTTTCCCCTACCAAAAAATGCCCAACGCCGCTAAAGAAGTTTTCACTTCAAAAATTAAGTCAATTCTTACTTGGGTCATCGAAGAAAATTTTTTATTTTAGTTACTTTTATTAAATAGTTACAATATATATATATGGCTTTTGCCTTGGTTTATATCCGGTGCTATGATGTCGAAAATTTCCGCTGCAGGAGAAGGTTGAGATCTCACAAAACATTGTTTAATCCTGTTTCACTGTCCTAAACCAGTGACAGCTCGGGAAATCATAATAGTTTTTCCACTCTAGCTAAATTTCTCTTTTTTGGTTTGTTATGGTTCCATGTTCTTGGTTCTTTCGGTCTAATCTTAAGATGTTTTAGGATTTATGTCTTCTTTTTAATTTATTTACTGTTATATATATATATATATATATATATATATATGTCGTGCTTTTCGAGTGATCATCAAGAAATTTTATTTTAACCGTCTTTATTCCATGAGATCATTTTGTAATCTGTTTATAAGAGAGAGAGATACGGACAAGTGTTAACCATATGAATAGGCGGCCCCATCAGAAGCCATATGCTCTTCAAGTACGCTTCTGATTGAAGAGGTATACTTGAGAATTTAAGCGTGACATATAGATAATAAAAATTAATGGTAGGAGTGGCGAAGATGTTTAAAAGCCATGTGTTATACATTCCCGAACTGGGTAATAAATTTAATACTTGAAGATGTAACGGGAAAATAAAAGTTAGAAGGGGCTAGCGATTTAATTTTAGGTCTAATTTAACTATCTTTACATATGTATATGTATATATATATATATATATATATATATATATATATATGACAGAATCACAATATTAAGTGACAAAATAGAAAGCAATTTTCCATTTACCTTTCTATATATGGTGTTGAACTATTTTTTGTTCGTTACTATTTATTTATGAATTAAATTTAGTTATTCTAATATAGCATAGTAAAAAGAAATCACATTCTCAGAAATTAGACCATCCCATTCAAACCCACGATCTTTGGAATAGAAGTCCAACGCGCTATCCATTGCGCTACAGGGACACAACGAACTATTTTCCTTTCTATATAAGCTGTTGTTTGGACTATTACAAGGGTGGCCAAGCTTCTTGATAATCCGAGCCATTTTTCAAAATTTGAAATTTTTCGAGAGCCGCAATTAAATACGTATTTAGAAGGTATGTAAAAAAGGTATTAAAAGTTTTTTTACAGAATTTATATTTATTGAAAACATATAAATAAAAGTACAAAATATGTGTATTAAATTTAAATGTCGAAAATTAAACATATTTATTCTACTTCTCTTGATAATTCTTTAAAATTTGATGAATAATTGGTGACAGCACTTCTCAGTAATACTGATCGGTGTTTGTATTTCACGAATTTTAAAGTGGAGTACGTTATTCCGAATATTGAAATAATTCGACAAGCAGCCTTTTTTAGTTCAGGATACTTCGATTCTGGTACAAATGTCCAAAATTCAGTAATCAGCGTCGACTTATATTTTAATTGAAGAGTTTGATCTTCTTGCATCTCTATTAATTCTAATTCTCCAGGTGCTTTTCGGGTCATAATTGTATTGGAAATGGAAAACTCACCTTGAATTATGTTAATTTCAAATGGATTAAAAAAAATCAAGAGACGATTTAAAACATTTTAAGTCTTAAAATCTATTTTTGAATTCCGTCAATATTCCTTCTAGCTTTTTTATATACTCGTTGAGTTTTTCTTGTTTTATACTGGAACAAATTTTTTTAATTCGAGGAAAAGGACAAAATGTTTTATTTTTAATGTCCTTTTGAAAAAAGTAGTGATTTAGTTTGAAAACTAAATATACACTGTGAGAGGTGAGATATTATTTCTTCCTTTCCCCTGCAATTGTAAATTCAGTGTTTGCAAATATTCCATGACATCAGTCAAAAACATTCAGTCTTGTAACCACTCGTCATCGTCTAATTCTGAATAGGTTATTTCCTTTTTTCTAGAAATGCAGTTATCGAATCAAACAAATATACAAATCGATTTAATATGTTGTAGCTAGATAACCATCTAACAATGCAAAAGAAATTAATGTCGTTTAGAAATTCTTCGTCCTTTAATTCTTCAAGGAAATTTTTGAATTGTCGATAATTTTTTGCATTGGTGCGATTGTAATTTAACATATCACTCAATAAGTTCCGGGCCTAACTAATAAAGCAACAACTTTTCTGCAAAATTGAGCTTTATTTTTCAAAATACTCCCCTTCAAGAGTGATACATGCAGCCCAGTGCTCTTCTAATTTTTTTAATACCTTTTTCGTAGAACGATTTGTCTTTGCTCTCAAAATAGGCTTCTATTTCGGCAATCATTTCTCCATTTGTACCAACCCTCTTTCCCTGTAGCTTTCTTTTAAGATCTGCAAACAGCCAGTAGTCACTGAGGGCCAGATCTTGACTATATAAGGGGTGGGAAAGTAGTTCGAAGTGCAGTTCCATCAATTTGACAATCGTTTTCATGGACTTGTGTTACGGAGCATTGTCTTGGTGAAACAGTACTTTTTCTTTTGCATTTGAGGACGTTTTTTCTTTATTTTTTACTTCAGTTGATCCAATAATGCCATGTAATATTCACTATTAATTGTTTTGCCTTTCTCAAGGTAGTCAAAAAACAAAATGAAATGAGCATCCCAAAATACGGACGCCATAACCTTGCTAGCTGACGTTTGAGTTTTTGGTCGCTTTGGACGCCCTTCACTAGCTTCTGTCCACTCAGCTGACGATCTTTTTCATTCAGGCGCGTAGTAATGTATCCATGTTTCATCCACTGTCACATATCTACGTAAAAAATCCTGTTTATTTTGCTTAAATAGCTCCAAACAACGCTCTGAATCGTCGATGCGTTGTTGTTTTTGATCAACAGTGAGAAAATGCGGCACTAACTTTGAACACAGCTTTCTCATTGACAAATGATCATGCAAAATAACAAATGCACTGCCTTCTGATACCTTTAAATTCTCTATTATCTCACGCCACTTCAATTTATGATCTGCTAAAACGATTTCATGCACTTTTTTGATGATTTCTGGAACAACTGCAGAATTTGGGTGACCTGAACGTTCAACATCGTTTGTGTCTGTACAACCACGTTTTAAGTCAGCATACCATCTTTTAACAGGTGTTTGCGATGAAGCAAAGTCCGGATAACACTTATCAAGCCATTGTTTTGCTTGAACAGTCTTTTTCCCCACCAGAAAGTAATGTTTGATTAGCACACAAAATTCTTTTTCATCCATGGTTATGGTTTCCAAACAGTTGCCACTATTTCCACAAAAAAATACTGTAACTTTATAATTAAACAAGATATTCTCTCGAAATTTTGACAAGTGCCGTTTGAAAGTTAGTACTACTAGGTTAGGCTTAGAAAAGTTAGAAGATAGCGCCATCTATATGTTAGGAACGGGACTTATTGAGTGATGTGTTACAATGTGTAACACTGTTGTCATAACATCAGGATATTTTAAATATTTTGTAGCGAGATTTTCTCGGGAAATTATGCACTGAATTGGTATGAATAGTGAAATTTGAGAATCATCTCTTAAAATCTTAATAAGATTGATTTTTTTACCCAGCATTGCCGAAGCTCCATCAGTTGTAATGCTTACAAGTTTAAGAGGCACATCAAAAGTTTTCATTGTGGAATCTAATGCATTTTTAATATCGGCACCGCAGATTGACTCTTGAAGTGTGACAAGTTCTTCTTTAACAACGAAGTCAGGTGAAACAAAATGTATGAAAACTGCCAATTGCGGAAGATCTATGATATCTGTCGATTCGTCAAGGGCTAAGCTGAATGCAATACAGTTCTTCAAATCATTTTTTAAATTATATTCAAGATATATATTAATTGCAGTTATGCGTTGCTCGGTTGTGTGTCTCGAGATGGGAATTTGCGAAACAACTTTGTGCAATGTTGCATTATTTGGATCTAAAACTTTAAGTACATCTTCCAAGTTTTTTTAATAAACTCTCCCTCTCCATACGGACGTTTTGCACGAGCAATATTCCAAGCAGTAACAAAACTGGCTTCGGCCACATTATTAGCTTGATTGTTAAAAGTCATCAAAATTGACTGTTATGTATTTAAAATTGATTTTAAAGAAGAAAGTTTTTCTGATTTTAATTTGGAATTTGGTGGATACTGATTAGAAAACTGAGGATGATTGGTTTCATAACGTCAACGTAAATTGTTAGCTTTATAAGTTTTGACCATAGATTTACAAATAACACAAAATGCTTTTCCGTTATTGTCAATAAAAAAGAAATTCTCCTCCCACTCATTATTAAAATTTCCATTTTCTTGCTCGTATTTTCTTTTTTTATTTTCACTATCTGTCGTCATATTTTTAAAAGAACTGGAAATAAATAAAGAGAGAGAGAGAGAGAGAGAGAAATTTAGAAAATACAAGTTTTGTGTTATTAAAACAATAACAACACGTGTTACATGCTACTAAACAAATTATAACTGACTTATATATATATACCAAAAATTCCAGATTACAAATTATATTCGTAGCGAGAGTGATACAACTTTTTTCTCCAGAGTACAATGTCAACTGACCGTTGCAATGAAAGCTTATAAATTCAAAATCGGTCTGTAGTCGGTAGATTACGCCACTGTTTATGTTCGTTCAAGCAGATTTCGATGAGTCATATCATTCTTAACTTGGACGGAAATGAAATTTGTTAGAACGTTGCACTTAGTCTTTCGTATTTGTTGTCAGTAATTTAAGACATTTTGAAACACATACGGAATGATAATAATTTTTTAAAATATGATAACACAAAAATGAAAAGGGAACTCGAATACATTTATCGAGAGCTACAAATAAACCTTCAAAGAGCTGCATGTGTTGCCCCCCCCCCCGACTATTATTTTTGTTTGTTAATGTTTATTCTTTTTTAATTTAATTAATGAATTAATATTTAAAAAACTGTATTAATATCAAGTGTCATCCACTACAAGTTTAAAAAAATGAATTTGAACTTGAATGAATGAGTAGAAAGTATTTTATTAACGATTGAAAATTTGAACAAGATATATACAGGGTGTCCGGGCTTAAAGTATCCAAAAGTAATGGCATATTATTACGGCACCAGAATGTAATAAATTGTTCATCCATGGATTGGAAAACGCTCCGAGATTTTTTGGGTCTTGTCTGATCTGCCGCACGTGCACGCATTATTCGGCAATCGCAGACGATAAGCTTTTTACACTGATTTCATTTGTAAAGCTATGGACGCCACAGCAAAAGGTTCAGTGTGTACTTTGGATATCGAATTTAAATCAAGTCACACGTGCACAGCAACGTGTTCGAACAGAATGGTATGTCGTTACTGGCTTGCCTAATGGACTTATCGGGACTCCTTCAAAATGAATCACGCACACGAACAACAATGTCTTCTATCACGAAAACTTAGGGATACTTGCTAGTTTGAGATACCAAAGTTCCCGTCTTCTTTAAAGTTCTATTCATTGGTGGATAGGTTTTGATATCGGAGGATCGACATTCCATTCTGTTCGAACACGTCACTGTACACGCGTGACTGATTTAAATTCCGTTAACCAAAGTACGTACTGCATCTTTTACTCTCTCGTCCACATCTTTGCTATTGAAGTCAGTGTAGAAAGTTTGTCGTTTGCAAATGCCGAATAGTACGCGCATGTGCGGCTGATCGGACTAGACCAAAAAAATCTCGGAGAGTTTTCCAATCTACGGCTGAATAGTTTATTACATTCTGATGGGTATTTCCGTAATAAGAAGCCATTACTTTTGGATACCTTTAGCCTTGACACCCTGTATATATATATATATATATATATATATATAGGGAGAGAGAGAGAGTGCTAATGGAAGGAATTGGAAAAATAAACAGAGTGTATCACGCAAGAAGAGTAGCAAGAATCATAAAAATACAATTACATTGGAAAGTTATAAACTATCAGTAAAAAAAAAAAAAGATATTGAGAATAAGGAAAACCTCTAAAAATTAGAGCTCAAGAAAGCAACTCTCAAAAGAACTCTAAAAAGCATACCCAGAATGTGAAATTAAGATACCTGTTAAATAAGATACCTACCAAATAAGATACCTACTAAATAAGATATCTTCTAAATAAGATACATTCTAAGTAAGATACCTTCTAAATAAGATACCTATTTAATGAGACACCTACTATAAATAAGATACTTACTAAATAAAATAGCTACCTTATTTTTATTCCATTGATATTTTTCGGAAACATCAATTATAATATTAATTTTTTTCATTTTATAAATTAAAATTACGTGAAAACACTATATAAAGTAACATAAAATTAGTAATAACAATATGACTAAACTGTAAACTATTCTAATTATTTCTCTCTTTAGTTATTTATAAGGAATATCATTTTACTTTTGGTCATAAAAAGATTTAATAGGAAATCCATTACACCGATAAACAAAGGAAAGGGAAATAACTATTTTAGGTTAAACATAATATTCTAATGGGCTAAATTCATGTGACGTCATAATCACATGACAATGACAAACACATGTTTCTAGCCAATTATTCCATGAATTCATCTGATATACGATACGATAGGTATACGTAAATATACGATTAATACAATCGTGTGTTTCCAGTTAATCAGCTCATGCACTTCGTTGTTGCCAACTTTAGCTCTATGCAGAAACTTTCTTTTAAAAAGAATATATTTGTCAAAAGTGTTTTTTTTATTTTTATAATTTTAGGCATAACACTTTAAGTATTAAAAATAGTTAAACAGCGAGCAAAAACAAAAATAAAAACAGAGAAATTTAATACACACCCATATACTTTGAAAAAAAAAATGAAATTAAAAAAAACAAAGTACGAAAAATAAATTTAAAATAATTATTTAGTGGTTGCATCTTTTATTGGTTGGCAACGGGCTGACTGAAAATATTGTAATTATCACATTTATCGGAATGGCAACGGAGGAAATTAAGAATTGTATAAAAAGAGTAAACATATCGAATATATTTTAATCTTCTAATAAATTCCTCCTTATCTATTTAATAATATTGCTGAAACGTACTTGTAAGTGATACATTTATATACGCTTTAATTATTAAAAAAGAGAGCAACTGTTTTAAATTTTAATTCTTTTCCACTCGCCGAAATCTGATTATCGAACACAAAGCAAATGTCATAGATGGATGTACTGATTAGACATTTTTATGTACTGTTTAAGAATCAGTAGAGGTTCTATTTTTTTCCGAATTAGTTTTTGATTTATTTTATTTGAAAATTTCACATTAAAGTATTTAAAAAAATAGAAACAAGTAACCATATTAATATTATACTTACATAAAAAATATTTGCAGATTTTATCGCATAAGATGCACCATTCAAAATTAAAATAACATTTAAAGATTTGAACAGAACATAAAGATTCCAACAAGAAGTCAACAAAAAAGAAGAAAAAGAATAGAAAAAAAGCTACATGAGCTAAACAATAGCTTACTGAAAATGTCTGTGCTGGCCATAGTGATAATGATTTCGGTATAAAAACCATTTTCTTTATTTTATAATATAGGTACAAATAGCAAACAAAGAAGACTTGATTTATAGGACACTACTTTTGTTTTAACGTTTTCAATTGTTAGAATGAAGGTAATAATGCATTTATACTACACTACTTGTGCATTAACTCACGAATATTTGAATGAAAACGCTGTTTTTTTATTCAGAATATTCGATTCTTTTTCACTTACGAAAGAATGAACAAAGGTAACACACAATTCTGGAACAAAATTTAAACGTTGTGGAATCATGTATGAAAAGAAATTTAGCTGAAAACGATAATAGAATTTCTTAGAAAGACACAGATTATCTTAAAACAAACACTGAAGCAAACAAAAAAAGAATATTGTGAATGATTTATTGGATACCTTAAAATGCAGCCCAAAAAATTACAAAAGTTTTATTAGTATGCAATGGTTGATTTGTAGTTTAAAAAAAGTTAAAATGTGGTAAGCGAAAACCATTGACACGTCTTTTTCAAGAACATATTCAAATAAAACTGTCGCAAAACCATTGATAGTACAATTTATTCAGTTGTCAGAGAAATATTTCTGCAGTGTTACCATAGCAACACAGGTAGCAAAAATTGAATGCAATCACGTGACTATTATGTAGGAAGTTCGTTGGCTCGTGTAGTGTGACGTTTTCAACCACCTGACCTATCTGTATAACACATTCAATGTTAATTTGTCGCACTTTTTTGAAGATCGGAATTCTGAAAACGAATTTTCTTTTAGGAATAAAATAACTATGATTCAAAATGCACAAAAAGAATTATAACAAATTATAAGATTTTATAAAGAAAATAAATTACCTTTCTCACGGGAACAGTAGAACTGAATATACTTTAGAAGAATGTGTGTTCGAATTCTTTATACGGAGAAGTTTCAATAGAACATTAAATATTAAATTTCAACAAATTCCAATGTGAAATCTCAAAAAGTATTCCATACATTTTCGGACTGATTTTTAGAACAGTGACTACCAAAATTACAATCACGATTGAAATATTATCTGGTACTTCGTAAACCAGAACCGGAAAAACGGGTAGATGTTTTCATTTGAAGTTCCTCTTTTGTTTGAGTAAAGTATTTCACTGAAAAAGGAAGTAAAAAGGTATGACGCGCTTTAATTCGTTCTTTTCTATTACTAACATTTTGCAATTTGTTTAATGTTACTAGGTGTGTTAAACTGACAGGATAATAGAATTGTCGGAATAATTGAAAAGCAGGTGTTATTGTTTGTTTCTTTCTTCTCTTTTCCTTTATTTTTACTTTTGCGGTAACAGTTATTTAAACTTAACTGATGGCAGTTTATTGTTTTTTTTTAAAATTTTTTTCTATTAGGAAATTTGTTTTCATGAATTTATATAGAAGCAGTTAAAATTTAACTATAAGAAAAAAACTGATGTTATTTTCAGTTTTTTTATTATTGCTTTGACAAAACCTTTTAATTTATTTGTTTCTTTTTTGTTCTATAAATAAAGTTAGTGACCCTATTGTTGAAAATTCTCAATTTTTAAGAGTTTTTTCATTTTTTTACACTGTTGGTTCCTCGTATATTTCAAAAAAATTCATGGTATCAATACATTAACATAATCATTTTTCGCTCTTAATCGTTTTCTTCAACGTTATACTAAATTCTTAATAATCAAATATTATAAAAGAAAGTTTGCAATATACATGCCGCTAAAATTCAAAAGTGAGTCCCAATACAATCTAGGGAGTTATATTGTGGGGTCAGTGGCGTAATGGTGAAAATTAGGGCTCGCTGCAAAGTCAGGCTTTGGGCCCCAAGTCGGATCTTACAAAGAATTATAAAACAATAGCATAACATAGACTTTGGGCCCCCGCGATGCGGGGGGTACGCTACGCCATTGGTTGGGGTAGCTCTCTTTTCCCCATCTATGAAGAAGGTTTCCGTTTTCATCTGAATAGACCCCAAGGAGCTTCGAGAGGGCTTAAGGGATGTTATACATAAATATTCCCGTTTTTGGCCCTACACACTTGAAATTTAGCAGGCACGTTCCTTTCATGGAGTAGAGATACGCTACAAAAGGGGTTTTGCGAAAATCGACCTACAAGAGGCTTAAGGGGCGTTTCGATAAATAATAAGTGCATTCATTAAAAAAATTACTGTATATTTTTCTACACATTGTTTTGGACCGGGTTTTACTTTCTTTGCAATTCAGCTATTATATCAAGAATAATATATATTTTATTATTATAAAAAAAATTAACCCACGCGAAGAATAGGGTATTTCAGCAACCTATAAACAGAATAACCAACAAAATTTATTTTATATCTTACACTGCATTAAATGCCTTTCTATAAAAATCACATAACATTTATAAAATCTAATGAAATCTTATAGTATATGCTCTTATAATATAGGCACTTTCTCATTTGTGGAAAATTTAAACTCATTCCCGATATGTAAGCAGTAAATAAATTTAAAAAATACATGAAGCAATTCTACACAGAATTATTGTTTACTCTTGCTGTAATGTTAGTTAATCTGCAATTAGGTTCTAAAAGTATTAGTTGGTTATAGCATATATTATTTTACGAATAATCCACGACTTATCAACATTATCATGCCTTTTTTTTTCAAAAAGATTTGTTCAGTTTTTTAAACTTTTAACAATGACGCTTTTAATGATAGGATTAATGATCATTTTTTTCTTCATATAATTTGATACATCGTTCCAGTGTTTGGTTGCGATGAGATTTTTTTCTTATGATTTTAAGGCAACAACCATGGAATTTTCTTTTTGAATTACTTGTTCTTCGTTATTTTTGGAATAAAAAGACAAATATCGAGATTTTTTCCGAAGAATATTGTAATCTTCATTCTTTTAAGGAACAATCCGAATTATCTTCTCCAATTATAGATATTATTAAAATCTGGTTATTTTTTAAATAATCAAACAGATTTAACTTCTTTGCAGACAAAAAATAATTTACATTGAATAAAACTAACAATTTATCGATTTCTTTAGATTGTTTCAAGGTCATATGAACAAGCGGATTAAAAACATGAAACAAAAGAACAATTTTTTGTTTTGTCTTGAAGGAGAAGGTTTTGAATTTAAATACTTCTTTTTAATATCAACTTACACATTATTTATTCATTACTTACAATTAGACAAGTTTTGTGTGGGCAGTCTTTTGCTTTCCTAAAAACGTAATAGTTTCTTAAAAATTTTGAAAATAAATCTAATTTTTCTTAATCTAATTATATGAATAAATGGAATATTTGTTTTTAAAAGCTTTTGTGTATTTATGCAAAAATATTACACAAACATGAAAATTTTCTTGAACTGAAAATTTATGGCAAAAACAATAATTACTAATAACACTAACTCTAATGATAACTCTATCAGTAATTACAAACAAATGTATTTTTAATGTTTTTATTCTTAGTGATAATGTGAATATTTGTTCTTTAGAATTTCCCATCTGAAAACAAGTAATAATTTAGTATAGACACAAAATAAGAATGACCAGCTTAAAAGATGCGATTATATATCGACCTTTAGGAACTAACGAAATGCTCCAAAATGGTGAAAATTCCTGAAGTATATACATTATGTTAAAAAACATTGTAACACTCTGTATACTCTTATATTTACTTTTTATTTTAAAAGACTGCCTTCCCTTTCTTATTAGCTACAGGAAGGGGGCGCTACTTGTTCTTTTGGAAGGGAAATTCTTTCTTCCCAAGAACGAGTTTGGATAAGATTTTTTTTTTCAAATGGGGCTGCGGATTGGTATTTTTACCATTGCAGACCTAGTACATTCTCCGGAAGCTGGTATCTCTTTTTAAATGCGGCACCATATAGATAGATACAAATCCTCGCAATGTAATTTTGACCCCTAGTTTCCTCCACAAAGGGAGGCAGCTGAGCTCTGGTGATGCGAACTGGTACTAAGAATTCATTTTGCCAAGAGCACCCAAGCCAAACAGGCATTCAAGGGATCTTTAACATTCCATATAATCATAAGACATGGACGTTGTCGATTTTCTGCATCATGAAAATCCTCCCGACTTGGGCCGGGGTCGAAAACGCAACCTTAGGCTTACAAAACCAGCAAGAAACCAACTACCAGCCGGGCAGTTCGAATAAGATATGGCATGCGTGTGGTGATAAATTGCATTTTTCCTTGTAAGATGTTAAATGAGGTCTGAAATGTATATTTTGTGCCTCCTTGTGTTAGGGAAAGTAGCTAATGTTAAAAATTTTTGGTTCCTGTTTCTGTCACAGTCTTTTTTTAGAGGGGAGCTCAGTATGAAGCCCCTATGGTTGTTATTATTTTTGGGCAAACAACCCTATGGTTGTTATTATTTTTAGGCACTATTTAGATTTTGAAATAACATAAAAGTCGTCTTCCCTTTTTAGAACGACTGACTTAACGCTGTAATACAGTACTTCTCAAACTTTTTAGTATTTGCGACCCAAATTTCAATCATAATTTTTATCGCCCCCCCCCATACAATAACAAAACATACGACACATACATACGAGGGGAAAGCTCTCGTGTTGCTAATCAGTGTGACGTTAATATTCACTCACTCACAATAACATTGTATTGAATGCAATAATAATGCACTTTGACTAAAGCTGCACTGCGATCTTAATTATGAAAATAGATATTAAATTTTTTTGTATGTGTTACTTTTAAGAAATAGATTCAGTAAGTTACTTTAAAGTAATAGGATAAGTATATTTTGTTACTTTTCCTTCCTAATTTTTAAATTGGAACAGATTGCAAAATAATATTTGATTAAATTAAATACTTATGTTCTCCATAACCAATTTCTAAAAGTTCTAAGGTCATTAGAAAAATAGTCTTGTCTCTGTTGTTCTCTATCTTATATCCACCACATCTGGCATTTTCGCGGACATATGTGCAACTGTCAGTGGGCAACCTATCGGACGTAACAATGTGTCAATTTCTAATATTAAATCTTCCTTTGAAAAGCTTCGTTCTACAAGTGCGTGAATATTAACGTCGCACTATTCAGCAACACGAGGGCTTTTGGCGACGGCCCTCGTAATCTTGAATCATAGTCAAGTGACAAGGATGACACCTGTTTTTTTGCAAGACTAGCTCATGGGAGTCACTATTAATTATTGAACTTGTTCTAAATTTAGTATTAATAAACTAATTATCAACTACATTGAGTAGTACTGATACATTTTTAAGTACTATATTATGTCAGAGTAATTGTATATTTTACACTTTATTATGCCAGAATGTATTTTGTTTTGCTTCCTTTCAGTAAATTAATAATTTTTTAAAACTAATATTTTATTTTCGACTTTTCAATATGCTCGCGCAAACCACGTAGAGTTATTACACCCCTTACTGGAGCGCGCCCCACAGTTTGAGAAACGCCGCTCTAACAAGATTTACGATTAGTCATTGTAACACAAAAGGATGAGATCCATCAATTCATTGCTGACTTAACTTCTTAAAGTCTCATATTTGCTTAAAATTCTGGAAAATCATTTTAAATAGAGATTCAAACACAGGAACTCACCCCTAAAATTATAAAGTTATTTGAAGTGTTGGCTATCTAGTAACCGAGAATTATGTAAACTAGTTGCTCCATTACTTAGTCATATAGAAATTAGGAATTATAAATTTTAAAAAGTTAACAGTGATACTTATTTGTGAACTGAGATAAATAATAAAAATGAGCTGGCTCCAGAAATTTAAGAAATAATTCTTGCTACGAATAGATGTTTTGATACCTCGAAGAGTTATTTAAAATCAGGTTTTCTCGAATTAAGAACTGATTTACTTCTTTACAAAGTATTATAAGTTCTGACCTGACTTGTCCATTTACTTTACGAGCATTCTTGGTGGGATCCAAGTGATTGGATCATGGAGAAGAAGATTTGACTTATAGTCTAGAGGCTTAGAAGTAACTAACTTTACAAAATTTACAAACAACCTGATATTGTAAAATTTGTCAAATTACAGAGACTTAAATGGCTAAAATGAATGAAGATCGTTGCTGCAAGAAAATCTTTCTGGCAAAGAACATGGGAAATAGACCTCGAAGCAGAGCCACGTTAAGATGGATTGGCTGTGTAAAGACCTAAATATCTTAAAGGTCAAAAACTGGAAAACAGTTGCCAAAAGTAGAGATGCCTGGAGAAAATTTCTGGAGAAAGCCAGGGCCCACCCAGGGCTGTCGAACCTTTGAAGAAATTGCTAAACTAAAATTACTAATAAGTAAATTACACATTTTTTTTAAAAAAAAAAATTGCAACATAGAATCAAAACATTTCTTATCAAAACGTCATTACCGGAAATAAATCGTCACTAGCACAGCGATGTGGTTGCCTTTCTCGTGACAACAATTTTGATTATATCGCTGTAAACAAATGTAATTACTATCAACAAATAGGGACAAAAAAGTTATTTGTATAAATTCTAATATTTTTGATTTAAGGTATTCACCCCTTCTTGGGACAATAGGGATCTGTTCTTATAATTATTTCAATTATTCATTAAAATATGTATGAATTCAAAATTAATGTTAAACATACAAATATGTTATACATATATAGAAGACCAAATGAATGCACACATTTAACCCCTTAATTGGTTTGCCCGTACGCTTCTACGGACACTGATATTTTCTTCTTTATATCATTGATTTGCACATATTTTTAATCCTTATTGTGATATTATTAGTGCTAGTGATGCAGTTTGTCCGTGGTACTGAAATACTTCTCATCCGGGATTTTCTTTGTGGTGAAGACGGAAATTTTTCATTGAAGGCAGGCATTTAGATTCTTCAAAAATATATTTGATAAAGAACAGGGATTGGCAAGGTAATGTGCAGTTTGTTGATTGAGAAGATATGAAAAGGGAAAGAACATTCTAAAAAGCCGATAACATACGTGTCCTCATTGCAATATAAGACTTTGTATGTGTTGGATCTTACCGCGTCCTTCCTCTAATCCTCTTGGGAAATCTTTAGTCTATAATTTTGAATTTAATCACAACCAACCCTTTGAAGAAGCAACCGTGATATGCAGATTAGGTCAGATATATACAGTCTTGGTTTTCAAGCTAGTTAGATAGATAGACGGAGTTATATGGAGATTGAGATATAGAGAATCTAACTAAAAGGGGAGAGATAGCTACCGATTAGGTATTATTCTACATTTAGTACGTTTCAGAAATTAAATAGTTGATTAAAGTTATAAGGAATTTACATCCCTTCTACCCTGTAACCCGGTTAGATGTGTGGGAGGAACTAAATGATCAGACGACACATGATGAACTTCAATTATTTATTTATCACTGTATTCAACTCAGACACAATAGCACTCTAAATAAGATAGTTCTGATCAGTCAGAGCACGAAAGTGAGACAAGATGAGTGAGACAATATATTCGATCAGGCTAATCTACCCTTACGATAGCTTATACAATAGGACGGCGCTAATAATTTAACTCTCTAACTTCTACTTGAAATAAGATCACAGTATCTGAACTCATGTAGTCTTCTTATCCTTGCGTTTACTTTAACAAGGCTCCCACAATTAAACTCAGCACTTTCTTAATATTCTAACTTCTCGCTTCGTACACTGTTTACGTGTACGGCTCACTTCAGATTAACTTCTCTTCTCATATACTCACTTCACATCCAATCTATTCTCACTTCCCTTCTATCTATTCTCACTTCACTTCTATCTATTCTCACTTCACTTCTACCTATTCTCACTTCACTTACTCTCCATTCTCTCTTCACTAACTCTCAAACTCGTGAAAACAGAATATATATTAAACTTAATTTGCAGAATCACGCTTCTTGACCTCGGAGAAAGTTGGTTGAAACAATGATGGCCCAAAAGGAATCCCCAAGGGGTTAGTGGAAAGACGCGTATAGATCTGTCCTAAAGTGACAATTGGTCACCATAGTTAAATTATAACTCAGATATTTACAGAAGCGGATTGTTAAACTTTAGTGACCAATCGTCACTTTAATTCTTCCATCTATTTAATCTCTGAAATGCGCTATAAAATAGTATAATACTTGATCAGTAGCAATCTATCCTTCTCCTCACATTCTATATCTGACCTAATCTGAATAATCAGGTTTTCTTCTTCAGAGGGTTCGCTGTGAATAAACGCGAAATGATAGGCCAAAGGTTTCCCAAGAGGATTATGTTAAACAAGGGACGCGGATAGATCCGTCACAATTTTATTTACCAATGTACCTTATTAATGTTGATAAGTAGGTACATTTTAAAAGAAAATTTCTGCAGATAGCAAAAGCTGGCAACAGCGAAATGCATGAAAGCATGCCATTGTATTTATCATGTGACAATGATGTCACATGAATTGATAAACAGAATGGAAACACGTGATTGGAGGGAAAAACGTGATTTCAATTATCATGTGACTATGACGTCACATGAATTTAGCATACTATTAATAATGACTACAAAAAATTAGTACATAGTGTGCCCTGTTGCAGGGTCATTTTAACTTCCCTGGCGCCCTAGGCACTTCAAAAGCTACGCCACCTACCCTATTTCCAGAGCACCTCCCTTCCTCCTTCGGTTCTTACTTTTCCTGTTTTGTTTTGGGAGGTATTTTCCCTTAACTTTCTTACTCTTTCCCCGTTCTTTGTTTTTGCTGTTTGAATAGTCTTTCCACCTGGGAACCCATCGTGTTATGAACTGGCAGTTGTAAGGAAAGAATAGTGGTAAGGTTTGGCTCTCTCTTGTTCATTTCTTACTTTACGGCATCATGGACCACCCATCCTTTTGTAAATTAGTACAGTAAATAAATCAAATCGTTTGCAATTACAGTATAGAGTACACATTATTGTATGAACTGTTTTCAACTTGTTAATTATCATCTTTTTCATTGCTTATCGCTTTATTATCTTTTACTTTTTGGCATCCTTATTTTTTGTTGAGTCACCATCATTGTACTTGAACAACGAAGATTTTCTTCGAAAAAAGAATGATTTTTTCGAGAAAATCGTTAATAACTTCATTGTATAATCAATTTTTATTGTAATATCATTTTGAGTGCATAGAAACATCAAACTGTTAAGCTTTTCATTTTACATAATAGATCTCCTTTCAATCTTTACTCTCTTGAGGGTAGAAATGTTTCTCTCACGATTCGCTGCAATTTAAATTTTTTTCTCTTTTTTCACCCATTAATTGTTTGCGCCCCCAAATCTTTTGCGCTCTAGGCACTTTCCTATGCGGAAAAGCGGCCCTGCCATGTCGTATACGTTGCATTATAGTCAAACATTTTTCATTTATATAAATTATACTGTTTTTGTTCATTATTCTGATTATATAAAACGTGGTGGCAATTATTCTAATTTTTTTTAAATTTTCAGGGGGAAAAGTATTGTAGAAAATTTTTCAGGGGAAAAAGTATTGTAGAAAACTTTGTAAAGTATACTAACTTTTATTTGTGAAACGTCTATCTACAAATTATGCAGAATGTGATACTGCACGTTAAAATTCAAGCAATTACTTTTATCGAAATAAATGCTTCACTTTTCTGCAGAATGTGATAGATTGTAACTTTTATTCAACGTATTTTCTATTCTGAAAAGAATTCCTTAACATGTACACTAAAAATGCATCATTTGCTAGGAAGCCTGCTGCTGAGTATTATTTTTAAACTCACCAAACAAATAAGAAAATATTTTGGATTGACTCACCTGAAATTACTGAAGAACTATATAAACATACTTAGAGATATTCTCAGCGATTCAAGGAATATATTTCGATTTAGCTTCAAACTTTTCAATACTTATATGGCTTTTCAAATTTCATAGAACTTTCATTTAAAATTGCCTTACATTTAATCTGTATTAGTGACAATAAAAAAAATGTAGGATACATTGATGGGTTTTTTTTGGGGCTTTTCATAGATTTACCTTGTTGTATAAATATTTGCTTGCAGGAGAAAATGTTTGTTATATCAGGTTGCGATTGGTATGAAATGAAATGCATGTTTCTTTGAAAGAGACTTTTAAGACTGTTTCTGATATCATTTTTTGTTATGTTGCAGTAAGAGGTTAAGTATAAAAATAAATCGCTTCACAATTGTTCAAATAATTTATCTTTCGAAATTTTGATATATTTTTTTTGAATAAGCGGATATCATTACTGAGGCTAAAGAGTTTATTTTTATTAGCAATAAGTTCATATTTTAAACTTGTCATAATTTATAAATACAAACACATTATTTATTACTACCTTATTTCAGTGGTCATGGTAGCCTGGTCACGAACTTGTGGCCAGAGTCCTGATGTCAGTGAAGATCCGCCAAGTAGAAAGGGCCGATGCATGTAAAATTTGTCATGGCTCAATGTGCTTCCGTTGGTGTAGTGTGGTAGTTAGAGGGAGATGACAGCTCAGGTGGCATCTTCATCACTAGACCGAAATTCAAAATTACGAGGTCCGGCACCAATAGCCCTCGTATTGCTTTTTCGTGCGACGTTAAGTTTACTCTCTCTCACTGTACTTTATTTCAATCGTAATATTTGAACGTGCACTTTTCTTTAGCAACGTTAAAGGCGCCAAAATTATATTCAGATTGTTTAAGCTTGTGCGTGCGTACCTGTGTGGTAAAATATGTTTTGAACAAAACCAATTAATTTCAAAGTCATAGATATTCGACGAAAAACAAAGAAACAACAGATACATAACTCCGAATTTTCAAAACTAGGGAGATTGAAAATAGAGGTCTAAACCATTTTTGTTTGTACAGACTTTTGTACCTCTACATCAAATAATTAACTTTTAATGAACTCCGAGAGAAAGAAAAGTAGAGAAATAAAGTTAAAGGAGAGGAAAATATGATGACATTTTTATTATTTTTTTAGAAACCTAGACAAAATCAGATTCCATTTTGAATATCTAACTGTCGGTATTGCAGGCATTTACGAAAGCTATATATATATAATCTCAATAGTATCAATACAGGTGCTAGACAGAATGTTCTGGAGATAATTCATGGCATTTTCCTCATACGGCGTTAAAAATCTACACTGACAGTGGTATTTCTGGAAGCGGCGTGCACATTGAGACAAATGATGGTACATTTGACATCAAGATTAGGAATAATAACTGCTGTTATGTTTTTATGTCTGAACTTATTGCAATTTATTGACGCTGCTTCTGACCTTGTCTTCAGGGACATTTGGATTTTAACTGACCGTCGTGGTTCTATATAGCACCTTTCTCGTTGTACAACTGTTGGGGATATCACAAGCCTATATATTCTAGATCTTGTGGTTCGACTTTCTTCTAGGCATTCCCAGTGCTTCTCAAACTGTGGGGCGCGCCCCCTAGGGGGGCGTGAAAACTCTACGAGGGGGACGCGAGCATATTGAAAAATTGAAAACGAAAGATTACTTAAAAAATCATTAATTTACTGAAAGTAAACAAACAAAATACATTCTGACAGAACAAATAATAAAATACACATTTACACTGATATAATACATTTATAAATGTATCAGTACTGTAGAACGTATTGTATAATTAGTTTAGCAATACTAAGTTAACAACAAGTTTGATAATTGCCAGTGACCCCATGGATTATGGGCTTATCTTGATTTGTACGGTTTACAATTAATCCCTCAACTGCCGATTAAAAGTTACGTGATTCGCTCCCCAATGCCACCATTTTCCACGTAGACACACTAATGTGATATTTTCTTCAGGGGGGGGGGCAAATCCTCTGAAATAAGTACATCCTTCGCAAACACTGTCAAGGTCTTTTATTTCATTCCAAAGCCTTTGGAATAATTTTATGGATAGCATTGCACAGAGGAAAGAACGTACTTCGGAAAGACGTATATATACGTCCAGAAAATTAGTACTTTGGCCGAGTGAGACGTTTATATACGGCTGTGTTACTTGAAAGGTTAAAGTCGTATTGCAGCTTTAGCGTCAAAGAATAGTATTATTGAATTCGATACATTGTTATTGTATGGTGGGAGGGGTTATGATTGAATTATGATTGAATATTGGGTCGCGAATATCAAAAGTTTGAGAAGCACTGTTCTATATACTTTCAATGGGTCCCCTCCCCTATTGGATTGAATGGTAACGAGATAGCCGATAATTTGGCCAAGTCTGTCACTGCTGACATCTTGCGGGGTGTCAGCAGTTTTGTCGAACTTTTGCCGAACTCTCCTCCATTAAAATAATAGAATTAAATGTCCTTTGGAGAATATCCCCTGCTCACCCTTGGTATTTTGTGAATATACCTCGTTGGCGTCACCAACTTAATGTTCCTAGGGATCAGCAGACGGTTCTATCGCTTTTTTAGTAGCCACATCAAATCTCTTACTTTTCAACAGGGCTGGAAAGTCTTTCTAGAGTGTCTTAAGTGCGAGAATGATCATACCTCTCCCAGTCATATTCCTAATTGCTTGAATTTTACTATTGACAAGGTTTTAGAAAATCCTATTTAATCTTAGAATTTTTTGACGAGTTTTGGTTTTATGGAAATGGTGTAGCTAAGCCAGGGACGTCTTAAGGCATGGGCCAACTGGGCCTCGACCACAAAGGGGACCACGTCTCGCTTACGAATAGGCCTTAATAAGGTCATGATTTGAACAATTTCTATTGTGAAATGTTATTACTGGTTGTATTCTTCGAAAAACTGGGAATTTCGGACGATTTGTCAACTGGTTACTTGTGATGACCCGTCGTCCACGTACAGGCGAAGTCCTCCCACCATACACCATCATTACTCCTACAGTCAAAGGTCGAGACGGTTTGCACCTTTATACAGCAATGTACCTTTATTTGTTTCGGATTATTGTGTGTACGAGTATTTGACTACGTATGCTACGTACTGTCTACTTTTAAGGGTCATAGGGGGGCCTACATTTGTGTAAGGGCCCAATGTCTACTTTTTTGAAGGGGCCCAGGGCCTCAAGAAGTCTTAAGACGTCCCTGAGCTAAGCTACACCATCGGGGATAAGAAACAACAACATCAATACAAGTAAAGGTCAGTCAATTTTAAAAGAACCAGAAAGATGTTTTAAAAGTGAAAAAGCTAATTAAAAGTTTATAAAACTGATTCTTTTTTTTAAAAAAAATGTTTATTCTACAAAAGAAAATTTCATATTTATTATAAAAAAAATGCAATGATATACTGGGTGTCCGAAAAGTATAACTACACTTTCAAATATTAATTACAAAAAGAAAAAAAACAAATAAAGATAATCAATTATTTTCTGTATGAAATAAAAAAAACTATATAAAAGTTTTTTTACAATGCTTTATTGCACGATTTGAATGTGCGCATCATTAGTTGCGCGCAACACATCGAATTTCTATGAGATTTCAAGCTATCTTCTATGAAGCATTACAGGATCAACTAGCTGAAGGGACACTGTAATTCGAGTTTTCATTTCATCAGTGTCACTAACTGAAGATCGGTAAACAATATTTTTCTCGTATCCTTATAAGATAAAGTCCAAAGGTGTTGGATCTAGAAATCTAGGTGGCTACGTAATTAAACTTCCTTTTTCCATCCATCGCCAGAGGACTTAATCTCTTTTCCTAATTCTAGTGTGGTGTTGTCCTATTAACGCTGCACATGTATTGTAGATTTAAGGGAGTTCACCCATGTGATGGCCATTTTTAGAGAATTTTTTTGACGACCAGTAAAAAGATAGAACTTTAAGTTTCTCATCATTTATTTATATGTATTTTAAGAGTATGTAAAAAATGTTTAGTCAAAAATATGCTATAGAGCGTGAGTTATAGCGCTCTGAACACACCCGCCTTGAAAAAATGGACGCTCACTGCATCCATGATTCCTGCTGACTGACTTCTCTGAAATAAAAAAAAACTAACGGCTTTTTTATTTATAAGCTTAAATGCACCAAATGGACTACACTCAATTGAAAATATAAAAAAGTGGATTTTTGGTAGACCTCTGAAGAAAAAGTTTCAAATTTCACGGGGTTTCTTTTGTTTTGTTTTTTTATAAAAAATAAAAATATTTTGAATTTTGGAATGATCGTAGTCCATTTGGTGTATATATATGTGCTGAGTCTACCCTCTAAATTTGAAGCCATTCGGTCAAACCATTCTTGAGATATGGAGGATATTTGATAAACACAGTTTCGCGAGAAAAAAGCGTTTAAAATTTCTCAAGTCCGATTAAAACAATGAAAATCTTAACTTACTCTCAATCGGCGATGCCTGGTGGCACAAAGACTAAAACAAGTTCAACGAAGTATTCAATTATAGATATTTCCTTTTAAACCTCTACAAACATGTATGAATGTATATTTGTATAGAAGGGTCAATGGTATCAAGCCAACTGTAAACAATAGGCCTAACCTTTGATTGCCAAATCAGCTCTCCAAACAGCTGCTCTTCTAACAATTGTTTCTTTAAAACGACTTCGAATTTTAAAAAGTCACTTTACCACCGAATTCTAGATACGTTAAGAAAACAATTTATAGAGTTAAAAAAATTTTTTTAAAAATTTTTTTGAACCCATCACATGGGTGAACCCCCTTAAATTCTATAAACCAAGCCACAACTTGAGCTACTTTTTAAGGTAAAGCCATTTTGAAACGAGAACAGTGGCGCACACAAAGGGAGAGTCCTGAGAGTTCGGATCGCCCCCCCCAAAACCCTTGATATTTTTTGATTGATTATAATTCTATGTATATAGTGCGTAAAAGTTAATTAAATATTTGTTTTTAATAATTTTATTAATTAATGCTAATTATTCATTTGTGAATCAATTTTTTTACTGTTTTTTATTCCCGAAAATCAACGAAGTTAAAAGAATATGTTGGGCTGCGTATTGAAGTATGGTACGAGAACAGTGGACTTTCGACATTGGACCCCCCCCCCCTTGAAAAATTCCTGTGTGCGCTACTGAACGAGAATGTTCCAAAACAAGGGCGTTGCACCATCTAGTTTCTATTGCCTAAAGCAAAAGCTTTAACCTTTTCTTTACGGAGCACAAAAATCCATAAGTAAAAATCTTTGTTTATTTTTAATTAATTTGTGAAAGTGTAGTCATACTTTTTGGACACCCTCTATTATGAAAAGTTTTGAATGTTAAAGTGGGTGTCACAGATTTCTGTAATTCGTATTTATAAGTCTGGGTTTGAAGTCTCAGCTTTCCGGTAAGGCTTCCTTCGAACTATGTTGACTATGGCTAGTAGAGGAGCGCAGACAAGGCTGATACAGGCGGCAATCAAAAACGTTTTCCGGCCTCCTATTTTGTCAAATCCAAAACCACCGAGAAGACTTCCTGTTGCCACACCTGAAAATAAAAAAAAATAAGTTTTTCTTTATATTCTTAAGAATGAAACGAAATAATATTAAATTTGCGAAGGAGCATTGTAAAAATTTATTTGTCACTAAACTCTAACCGAGAGAGAAAATAAATTTTTATTTGTTATTTTAAGAACTTCTCTACAAAATTACTATCCTAACTTATACATTTTCCTGATATGTTTATTGACCTTTCAAAAACTGTCACTGTAGAACACAACAGATTACGTTAAAAACCATTATTCCAACTGTTAAATGATGTCATTTGTGTTGCCAAATCTCTAATCCTCAGCTTTTTTCAGTTCTGAGAATAAAAGGATTGTTTGGTGTGAGATCGGAAGAAAGGGGGTGGGTGTAAAATATCAAAGCAACAACGCTTTGATTCTTCAATTGCACCTCAAAAAGAGTAGAAAATGTATTGCTAAAAGAAGACGTGCCTTTAGGCGCCATTTTTTAAAATCAGAATATCATGCAATTCATTCAAAAGCGCTTAAAGATAGGCACTCGCGGTAGTCTGACTCTTATCCAGGTTTTCTGTTAAAGTGACCCCACAATTGTCCTAAAAAATAGACAGCATGACCTTCCCTGAAGAACTTTGCAAAGAACAGTCTTATCCCCCAAATGGCTATATTCGTAGATACACGCATACACAGATTTATATATATATATATATATATATACAATAATTCCCAGTAATTTAATCTTTAATAGCTTTTGATTTATCTTTGGTCCATCCCTTCAGGACCCATGTTTTGATAATAAGCTAACTAGCCGCCTAACGGCAACCTTTTGAATTAACTACATTTATCCACACACCTATATAGATCATGTGATTTCCCACTTACTATAGATACCGAGATTTCTGGAAATCCCGCTGTTCCTGTTATTTGTCTGCCTTCAATATGTAGCTGTCTGCAGCTTATTGTGTATTCATTTTCTTTGTTGTGTGTTGTGTGTGTGTTTTCTTTGTGATGCTGTCCATATGTGTCTACATTTTCAATGTATAATAAATAAGAATAACTAGCCACAAGACTGCCTCCTCAATAATATTAAATATGCAACATCAAAATCAAAATGATGATCCAGATAAAGAAATCCCTTCTAATGGCCACGATATAACATATATATTCAGGATGTCCAAAAAAATAGCGCCCGAACGCTGCACAGCTAGATTTCTCGTTGGGAGTACATTAAAAATGACCGAAGAACTGTACTTGTACGATCTATAATTTACAAGTAGAGCATGGTAAAAGATGATGTATGAATGTTGATGTATGATGGCTTACGATGGGGCTCTGGCGCATTTCGGTGTTTCTGTTCTTGAGTGGCTGGATATAGAAAACTCTGGTCACTGGATCGGACATGAGAGTCCGCTTCTATGGTCACCACGATCATCAGATCTCCCACTGTTGGACTTTTTTCCTATGCGGCCATCTCAAAGAATTGGGTTATCAAGATGTAGTGACTGCACAAACGGACTTAGTTACTCTTGTACGGTGGACACCACGCTGCCACGACATATGCTCTCATCCATCCACTCAAGCCTGCCTCGATATACACGGCGAACGCTTTGAACATCTGCCTTTATAAACATTTAGATATTCTTCTGTTAATCTGTCCTAAACGGTGTCTGTTCTTTGCACGGGCGTACTTTGTATTTCGTATTTCTCTCGTAAACTATGAATTGTACAGGTATAGTTCTTTGGCATTTTTTATGTACTTTCAACGAGAAATCTAGCTATGCAGTGTTTGGGTGTTATTTTTTGGGCATCCTGTACATAATACTACAAGAAACAATAGATGCAGTAAATAATATCACTGACATAATTTTAAAAAATAAAGAAGTTATTGAACACATGCAAGATAAATGATAAGACACATGATTTATTCTATGTATATAGCTTAGATTTCTAAGATCTATTTAATTTTATAGACACATTATTGTTATGATTAAAATATTTTTAAATTTTATAAAACTAACTTAATTAAAAACGTTATTAATTATGATAATTTAAATTCTTTCCTTGCGTTAATACGAAAAGAAAAATACTTATATTATAATAGTGTTTACTATTAACAGATTAGAATTTTGCCACAGTCATAATAATTGTCTAGCTAATTTATAGTTATATTTTGTGAAAGTAGACAATTCTTCATTTTACTCCTTCCTTTATATAGATTACATTATCATGTTTGGTAAGAATAAGAATTTCTTATGAAACACTAACTTTTGTCCAGATTATCTTAATTTGATACAGGCTAATAAAAAACAACTTACAAGCAAAATTTCTAGATATTGAAATACAGTTGAAAACATAAAGTAATTGGTACTAATATGACCAAAGGAATGCATTTAAAAATATCCTTTATTGGGAGAGTAATATACACATTTAAATATTCAGATATGTTCTTATAAATTACACACAAACATAAATAATTTCTAGTTTCAAAAAATTCCCAAAAAATAAAAAAATATTAAAATTTTATTAAAAACAGTATTAATTATCTTTAATAATGATCTGTATAAGGAAACTAAATTGTATAGATTAAACTCTTATTTGTACATTAACATTTTGTAATTATAAAAGAATATATAGAAAATATTCATAATTCCAAGTTTTATCTATTTTTAATTACGTATACATTTGATTCTCAGATGACGTAACAGTAGCTCTTAAAAATAATATATTCCAATAATTTTGTTTTTAATCTTAGAATGATAGTGTTGTAGATATATATAATTGCAAAAATATTCTATAATTTTAATATTTAATTTAATTTTCTTAGTTTAAAATTATTTTAATGCGTATGATTTTTTATTCTTTTTGCTAATTGCTGTAATACTATAGCTTTGAATCTGTATTTGGATTCTGAATCTGGCAATAACCTGTTTATTGTTCACTGATTTCTCGCGATTTTAGCATTATTGAATGCATCTTTAATTAATTTACTCTTTCCTTACACTGGATTTAACTATTCATTATTTTTAATGGGACTTCGTTTAGTATTATAAACAGAAATGGGGAATGTTGTATAGATATGTATAGGAATGGATTTGCGCATTGTCGTATCCTCCTTATATGCCAGAGGTTGACGTTATAGCCAAGACAGCACCACCTAGCTGACTGTGCAGTCAGAGGATAGCGCGGGAACTATGGACAAATGAAATGATATGGCGGGAAACGACGAAACTCAAGACAAGATCGGCGCTTCGTGTATCATTTTTGACGATGCTTTTACTACATTTTATTAACTTTAATTCTTCCCTTGTAAATAGTTATACTTAATAAATGTATAATTAACCTAACCTGGCCCTTGTCCCTCTAATTTTTTATGTATATATGGCATCAAACATCAATGCGCTAAATTCATGACGGTCACATGATAACTGCAGTTACGTGCTCTCCCTTGAATTCAAAACTGGGATAAAACGTATGACCTACTAGTAAAAATTTCACAAAAGATTTCAAATTTCATAATTTGCTAAAAATAATTGAAATATCAAAAATCATCGAAATTTTTTTCAAAATTTAAAAAAAAAATTCTTATTTGATACGTGCACTTTTAACTCAAGTGCATCTTGTTTATCTGTTTTCTTTCTTATTGTTAATAAATATATAATTTTTAAGAAAAAGTTTCAGTAAAAAATAAAAGCTGGCAACACCAAGGAGCATGAATTGTTTGGCTGGAAACCCACGATTACAATTATCATGTGACTACGACATCACATGAATTTATTAACTGGTTGCCTGGAAACACGGGATTGTAGTTATCATGTGCATTATGGTGTTACATGAATTTAGCCCATCATGTAAATACTTAGAACATTTTATTTTAAAATAAATATAGTAGAGCCCCGAAAACTCGGCCCTCGATAATGTGGCAAACCCGATAATTCGGCCATACCCTTGCAAGTCGAAAAAACCTCACATACGGATCCGCTGCCACAGTTAATGAAAAAATACCGGAAAATAATGAAGTCGTTAACGTTGAGAACACCGCACAATCTCACTTAAAATATCACATAATGAAGGATTAAAGAGCAACAAGGTGCGTCGATAATGGACTTAATGTCCCTTCATCGTCGTCGTGATGAAGCAGCGAAACGCAGAGTGAAACACAGAGAACGAAAGGACATCAAGCATGAAGAAGATTTGATCTTGGTACCTTCCGTCCGTTAAGCACATAACTTACCCCCAGACCAAAAAATGATCACTTTATTCCAGAGTGGCTTATATAGATACCACCGCCACACACTCCCCTACCAGTGAGTTGGTAAATGAACGAATGATATTGTTGTTATGGCGAGCGTGTGAGTTCTTGCGTCATTAAGTTGTGAGGGCTTGTAGGTTGCGTCATTAGGTTGAGACGGTTTGAAGATTGCGTTATTTTTGGGTGTGACGGCTTGTGGGTTGCGTCATTTGTGTGAAACGGCTTGGTTGCATCTGCGGTGGATAGATTGCGCAATGACTGCTGCGCGAAAGGTTGTGTTTGTTCGAAGTTCCCAGGGTCCCCAATGAAGGAGATTTAATCTGGGTGCCTTCTGTAGCACAATGATCACTACAATCCGGAGGCAGTTAGTGGCTTATATAGATACCACTGCCACAAGCATTTGTCAAACAAAAAAGTTGCCGTTTTTACAAAGTCGGCTACTTATTTTAGACTACTTAGACAGCTAATTTAGACGACTTTATGCCTTCATAAAGTACTTTCCGATGTGTGTTTGATCATGTAAATTACTGTATACTATGTATTCATTAATTTCATTTTCTTGTAGAAAATGCTTAATGCTAATGGTTCCTAACCCCCGGACCGTAGACCGATTCCGGTCTGTTGATCAAATGGTACCTGGCCGCCCAAAGAACATTAAATTATTTCCATTTTATATTTTATGGAGTACTTCTCTCAGATTTATTCGACTTCCCATTGAAATCGTTTTCTATTCCGTGTTAAATCACTTCGTATTCGTTTTTGGTGTAACTATGTGTTATTCTAAAGGCACATTTAAATACAATTAATTTAAAATTATTAAATTAAAACGATCTAAGATGTAAACAATCAACGTCCAACCCTCAGTGGGCCGCGGTAAAATTAACAAATGTTGACCGGTCCGGAGCGATGAAAAGTTTGAGGGAGCACTGCTCTATATGCCTTCATAAAGTACGTACTTTTCTTTTGCTTAAGGGTATTTGGGCAGTCTATTTTCTGTTGTACTCTCAAGCAAACAATATAAAAAATGTTAAAAATTTAACTTGTTTATATATTAGACTTCTTCCAGAGAATTATTCGTATATGTACTATATAGGCAATAATTAAAAAACGTAGAAAATGTTCTTTGTTATCGGATTTTGAAACTACACGAGGGCTATTGGTGACGGAACTCGTAATTCTGAACCACTGTCAAGTGACGAGGACAACATCTGATTTAACATCCCTCTCTCCGACTTCCACACTACGAAGGCGTGAGGACTAAGAGCTGGGCAGAGTTAATGTATATTAGCCTCTCTACACAGCAGGTCTTAAAATGCACCAGAACTGAAAGTCGACAACGCCGGACACGGTTATGGTCGTGAGTTTCTGGCCAAAGTTGCTTCTGCCATGTTATGAATTTCAAGTACTACTGAATGTCCGCCGTGTAGAGTGACTAATACACGTTGCATTTACCCAGCTCAAAATCCTCTCATTGAAATAGTGTAGAAGTTTGGAAAGTGTGGAGCCTGATCAGACGCCATTTTCGTCGACCATGTTTCAAAATTACGAGGTACATTCCTAATAGATCTCATGTTGCTTCATAGTCTGACGTTAAAAAACAATTAATCAATGTACCAGTCCATACACGTTGAGTTATTTGTGAAGTGATAACTTCTTTAGGCGCGTTTTGCTGAAGAGTGAAATTAAATGATGGCGTCAGGTTCGGGTGTGTAACTCTCATTCGGCTTTTTTCGTCTTTAGTCGGAAATCGTGTTTTGAAAGGTCGTCAAAATTTAATAGTCCACTACCCCCCCCCCCAAAGAGAAATCACGTGACCAAAGGAGGGACGTTTCCCCCGGGGTTTTGAGTAACACTCAGCCTTCCATCTTGTGCCCTTCTATTGCTAGTTCATGTTCCCACGTGTATTTATGACTCAGGATATATCAATACGATTAATCGTAAGGAAAGGTACGATATTTATATTATTGTATAACTTTTTTCTTGTGTCATAATTGAATCTCTTTCTTTTTAGTTTTGTGGGCAAGGTATAATAAATTGATGCATTTATGCCAACATCCCGAATTATTTATAAATTTAAGATACTTTAATATGAACAATTAGTGTTTGTTTATTCTGTCAAACCTTAATTATCTTAAAATTTTTATTGATAACTAACTTAAAAGTTGCACACATTTTATAATAATGCATCGTTATTGTTGTGTACCCAACTGATCATCTAATAAACCTGGGCAACCATACGTTTTGGATTTTTATTTCCCAAAAGATGAACAGTTGATACAAACTTCGAAAAAGACAATCCCTAGGGAATTTAAAAATAAACCAAAAAAGATATTTCTTTAGAAGAGTTCAAGTTTTAATGTACATAGCGGGTTATTGCGTGCATCATATAAAATACGAATGCTTCGATTGCAAATATATATTGGTTGTAAATAAGAAAATCAATTTCGATTCAGGAAATGTTGAAGGGAGAAAATATTTGAGCCTTCTGGATAGAGGAGGTTTAAAAAGGCACACAGATTTTGTTATAAAAATCATTTCGACGCAACATTTTAATTTTAATTTGTTAATATCGAAAAGATTCGAGACAAAATATCTTAAAGTTGATTGCCATTTATCTTGCTTTACAAGCATAACAAAAGCATATCTGGAATTACATGAATTGTGGAATGTCTTGCATTCATTTCATTCATGTTCTGTTAGCTGAAACACACCTGCATTTTCATATTTTTAAGAAAATATTCATTACATTAGGGAGTATATGTTTAAATAATTATTCAAAATAGCGCGGAGAAGAAATTTTAACAGCGATGGGTAATCGAAATTGAAGAAATTCAAGTCCAACTAAATGAATGTTTGCTTTTTATATTTCCCTGTTTTATTTATTTAAATATTCAATTATCGATTCGTATATTATTCAATGCGCATGTACTTCCTTTAATTCATTTTTTTAAATACTTTTATAGAGAATGGATGTAGCATCAAATACTACAGAATCATTTGGGTTTAATCGGTCATGCATCGGATAAACTTGTGCAGCGAAATGTAGAGCTAAAAATGGATAAATAATTCTAATGGTTGCTATTTATATTTTACCAAACCAAAGTGTAGAGAAAATGATCAAATTCTTTCACAAAAACCTAGTTACCTACACTGAAGCAGGATCGGCTCTTCTGAACAAATTACTCATGATTTTAAGTGGGGATTTTAATGTAGATTTTTCAAAAGACAAATCAAAACCTTTAGTTGATTTTTTAAAATCAAAATTCAATTTAATTATGTCAAATGATCCAAATGAAAACACGACGAAGTATGGAATAACGCTTGAAGTTGTTTTTTTAGATATTTAAATAATTTTGAATCTAAAGTGCTTATAGCCTATGTCACTATCATAAACCTATAAAGTTTCCTTCTTAGAATACAATTAATTCACAAATATGATTGTATATTTTGCAAAAAAATATTACTTTATGAGGACAGACATATGAATAAGTAATTTTATATGACAATACTAATTTGTTGTTTATTCACCGAACTGATCCCTGAAATAACATTACAAAATTTGAAGTTTTCACTTCTATCGTGTGGTCATAAGCACACACACTTTTCTTTTTGTAATAATGATTAAAAAATTATATTTCAAAAATTGATTTGTTTGGTTTTCCTCTTTGACTTTTGATACTGGTTCCACTTATTTATCAATTATTACCGTTGCTCCTTGAAGAGCTATTCGTGACGGACCTCATAATTTTGAGCAATGATCAAGTGACGCGGACAACGTCTGGGCTGGAACCTCACATTTAAATCGTGCAGACCAAAGTAATGTGAGGACTTAGAGCCTAGAAAGGAGGCCCGTTATAGGCAATTATTTATGATAGAAAAGTCAAGGCCAGCATTGTTTTTGTTGAGTCATGGTCTCGAGTCATATAATGCTACTAAAGATCCGTTGTTTAGTGGAGCACGAGGCACATCAGAATTTCAAATGATTACGTCAACGGAGAATAATATCTAAACCAGTGATTCCCAAAGTGGTCTATATAGACCCCAAAGGTTCTATGACGACCTGCAAGGGGTCGACAACAACAAAAAAATAATTTGGGGGTCAATAAGGCGTAAATGGGGGTCTATAATAGTGGCTCTTATTATATAAACTAGATCATGACTTTAAATTTAAAAGAAAATTTAGTCAAGTGGAAACCAAATTTTACCCATTTAAGAGATATATTTACTAAATTTAATAGGGTTAGTTTGCACTTACAAGGTGACAGCATAAATTTTATTAAAACAAGAACCATTTCAGCTTTTTTTTCCTGAGTTAAACTAAAGAAGTATAATACTGGAAGGCCCGAATTTTCTCAGTATGTCACAGACAATCTATCAGGACGCTTTAACCTACGTTCAACATTTAAATGCTTTTAATTCAGATTTTGAAAGCAGGTTTGAGAATGCTTTGACTGTGGTAATACCACAGTAGGCAATGAATTCATATGGTCACATTGAAAATAAATGCCCTACTACAATAGGAATTGATTGTAATAAGCACTAACGAAGATCTTAAAGTTTGGAAACGGATATCAGCAATTTTGGCTTCGAAAAGGCAAACCTATTATTTATCCCGAATTAAGGAATATCGTGAGGATGTTTTTAATCACTTTTTCTACCGAGAAGGAGCTTCAGCGTGGTTGCCAATCTCCTAAACAAAACAAGAAAAACTTGACATTACTAACAGAAGAGATTTAATGTTAAACCTGACAAAATCAATACCAAATGTTGAAAATTTGCTTTTGTAGTGCTACTCATACCTCCTCGTTTATTTTATTTAACAGTTATTTTATGTATTAATTAACTTTTTATTTATTTAACATACACTTTTTATATTTTAATCACTATACTTCATTACAGTTAGAAATTTAATTCAATTAAAGTAGTAGTACCAGCTGTCAAAAAGATATTTAAGTTGATAAATTTGCAAAAATTCAACATTAATTAAGCAGGGGTCTACCCCAAATAAAAAATAACCTGGCAAGGGGTCTATGAGACAAAAAAGTTTTGGAACCTCTGATCTAAACTTTTATATGAAACAAAAAAAATTTTAATGTTAAAAGTTTTTATTGATCCTCTAATATTTTCTGTCTTCAGATTTTAACTAAAGTCTCAAATTATTGGAATATTATTTTGAATAACGATTAAGTAATCTTGTTTTGTGTAAAAAACTTTTTGTTCTAAAATGATAAATAAAGGAAACTTACCTAATCCTTCGAATAAACCTCCCAGTATTCCCATCAATGTGGTCGCTGTACCAGGAGGAGCATTATTAGAAGCATATCCAGTCATTGCTGTGTAAAATACAGCAAATGTCAGTCCTTGAAGAACCTCGATAGGAAGAACCAGCCATGGATTTTCCAAAATGTAGTATAATCCATACCGGAGTCCAAACGCTGCCAAAGCTCCACTGACACAATAAAAATATCCAAATGTCTTGATGAACCATCCAGAAAAGAAGAAAAACGGAACTTCAGCAATAAGACATTGTACAGCTGTGCACAGACCCAACAGTGTTTGGGTGGCTCCTAAATCCTGCAGCAGCCAGAACTGGTAACCCCAAAGGAGACCAGACATAGCTCCCATGACGTAGACTGCAGTCGCAAAACAAACCGTCTCGTAAGATGAAAGTATCTTGCCAACATCACTGTATATGTTCCGGGAAAGTTTTGCCTTCACTAGTCGAATTTTGAACAGCAAAATAAGATCAACTCCAACTAGAACTAGCATTAGATAAAATCCAGGTGCGTAGTTGATGGACTCAAAACTTCCAGTGGCGATATCGTTCGAAAAACCAGCCAAAAGAGTAGTGAGCCCCCAGCTCATGGTTGCCCACAATCTTTGTTTACCATATAGATCGGTACGTTCAGCTAAAACTTCGTAACAAGCAGCATCGCTGAGACAAAATACAGTAGTGGCACCTGTACCAGATATCACAGCAAGTAAGGTAAACACCCAAAACTGGTAAGTCTTGTACACTGAAACACTGTCTTCTACTAACAAGCAGGGATTAATATTAACACACGCGAGAACTGAAGAATATTCTCTAATGCAGTTGCAAGAAAAGTTCGTTTCAGGCTTGAATTCCAGCCACACTGTGTTTGGGGAATCGAATGATTCGTTCGTTCTCACATTTCTTCGATGCTCTATGCTTACATTACCATACAGGTTTATGGTACTGTTGCTTTCGCATGACTCAAAGCTGAGTTCGCCATTTTCACTGTCCATCAGTGTATGATTTATACATGTTTGATTATAATCATTCGTGAGAATGGAAAAGGAATTGTTTTGTACCTGGCAATGGATTTTTACATGTGTCCAATGGGTGTTGTCGATTGATGGTAGCAAAATAACGGACCAATAGCTAACAGCTGTTGCAGAGACTAGAATAAAGATGATCACTTTAATGTTTTGAAAATAGTCTGTGATAAAGCCGAAAAGTGGATTTGATAAGAAAACACAGAACGGAAGCACGGTGTAGACGAGTCCAACTGCTGTCGCATTGATGCCAAGTCCTTTTGCTAGAACAGGCATGAATGGCATCACTGCACCCATAGCTAAAAAGAAAAAATATGGAAATTTGCTATTAAGTGATCACTTAAAAATAAATATTAAGCTAAAGTCCAAAGAATATATAATAGTACAATGATTCTTCTATTGTGAATAGCATGTAATTTTTTCTGTTTCATGCAGCTTAAAATGTAAAGATGAATATTTTCGAATAAATTCTTAAAAAAGTGAAGTAATAAAAACTGAAACTTTGAAACTTTCTCTAATGCAATAAATCAGTGATTTTCAAACTTTGTCAACCCATGGACCCCCTTAAAACTATAAGGTGCTTTCGAAAACATCGTGGTCCCTTAGAAAAATATTTTTTTAAAATTACATTTAAAGTAAATCAACATGTTATATAGGTACTGTAAATAACCACAAAAAATAATCATTTTTTTTATTACAAATTTTTAATATAATAATGTAATTTATTAATTTGTGCTCCAGTGTCGTCTACCATTGCCTTCCATTTAATAACTGGGATATGTATTTGCATTTTTTTTTACACAAACTATCAAAGTCTAAATATATTGAAGCTGCATGCTGTCGTATTTCATGTAGTGCATTAATATGCTTCGATATTTTATTTTTATTGCCCCATACAGGTATAGGACAAAATAATAGGAACACTCATTTAAAAATGAGTCGTACTTCAACCGCCCAATAAACAGCTGCCACGTGTCGCAACAGTATGCCACCTAGTGGCGACGAAAAGGAAGGTATCAGTCAAGTATTTTACAGTGTGAAAGCTGCTTGAGAAAATTCTGTTCCCAGCTAAGCGGGATTATGTGCGACCTCTCTGACGTGAAAAGAGGTATTGTAATTGGAGCTCGCCTCGCTGGAGCCTCCGTGTCCAGAACAGCCAACGTTGTGGGTGTTTCAAGGACCACTGTGTCAAGGGTTATGACAGCCTACACAAACCTGGGTAAGGTGTCTTCTGCGAAGCACAACAGTGGGCGAAAGTTGAAGTTGAAGGACCGTGATAGACGGGTGTTGAAGAGGATAGTCGCCCGAAATCGCAAGACTACACTGCCGCAGATAACGTCCAAGATGAACACCCACCTTCTGAACCCCGTATCTATGAAAACTATTCAACGAGAGTTGCATGCCGTGAACATCCACGGCAGAGTAGCTATTCGAAAACCGTTAGTTTCGGGCGGAATGCTGCAAAGAGATTGCAGTGATGCCGAGACCACCTAAACTGGACGCAACTGCAATGGGAACAAGTCATCTGGTCTGACGAATCCTCATTTACATTATTCCAGACCACCGGACGTGTGTTCGTCTGGCGAACACTAACAGAAGCATTTCATGTTGATTGCCTGGTTCCAACTGTGAAACATGGAGGGGGTTCTGTGATGGTTTGGGCAGCAATATCTTCCCGTGGGTTGGGGCCTCTCGTTGTCTTGAGGGGGATGATCACAGGCGACCATTATCGAAGCATTCTCACAGATGATCTTCACCCTATGCTTCAGACTCTCTTTCCAGGAGAACGTCCTGTGTTCCAAGACGACAACGCCCCTGTTCACACGTCACGCTGTGTTCAAACATGGTTACTTGAGCATGAGGATGAAGTGGAACATCTAACCTGGTGTCCTCAGTCCCCTGATCTCAATATCATTGAGCCTTTCTGGGGTTATTTAGAGAACAAAGTCGGTGCTCGGTTTCCACCTACTCGCACACTATTTGAACTCGAGATTGTCATGCACGAAGAATGGGTGCAAATTTCTATGAATTTTGTTCAAGACCTTTATTTTTCAATCCCACGTCGAATGCAAGCAGTCATTCAGGCCAAAGGGGGCCCAACGCCTTACTAATTAAAAATTTTCATTTTTTGACAGGTGTTCCTATTATTTTGTCTTATACCTGTACGTTGAGAAGTACTTTTAACATAAATGCATTGCTTAGAAGGACATTAAAATGTGTATAACTGCGTGAAAAACTTTGGTGTGTGTATTCCGTAAATTTGCAACCTAAAATTAGGGGTTTTTGCTGTTTAAATTTAGACTTTAACGTTGAATCTGTCGATAAAATGTTTCTTCTCCTTTATTGGTAAGCTTTCTGATTTATCTATTCTATTCATGCTTGAAGCAGGTGACTTTTACGAAATTTAAGATTTTTTTTATCCATAAAATTTTATTTTTATTTTTTTCACAAGCAAACCACACATCTTTAAGAAATCAATTTTATAAAAATTATAATCTTACTAAAATTTTGGTAGTTTGATAAAAAAAAATCAGCCTTTCATTCCTTCAGTGGGTCCATAAATGAGTACCAAGCTTTCTTGGGAACTAAAGGTTATGAGAACTGCACTTCAGTGCCCTAGGTCATGAAAACTGAGGTGGACACAGAAGGACTTGGCCCTCTCTGAGCTGTTACGCTACAAAGTTTAGTTTTAGATTAAATAAATAAACATTCCTTACGGAACCCCTGTTAAAGTGTTCCAGAGAATCAGGTTGAAGAATTCTGCAATAAATATTATTGAAACAATTCCTCTAAAAGATATAGAAGAGACAAATTTATTATTTGTTATCATTCTATATTAAGTTTTCAGCTTTTATGTGAACCTCAACCAGTATTTAAAAATTAATCATAATTACTAAAAATAAATCACAATAAGATTTTTAAAATGATTTTTATCAAACAGGAAAATTTACATTTTTCATCAATCATGCATATGTAATTCTTAAAGTCAAATGCATTTGTTTGTAAGCCATGTTTAATATTTTCAAGCTTTCCATTCCTAACTAATTCTGAAACAACTCACCTCCATAAAAGAAAAAATAATGGGACTTGATAGGAAGTAGGTCAACATTTATGTGACATCTTTTACTCCAAGGCATGTTTACTACCTGTAGATTTAAAAAAAATTATTAAATAAATAAATTCGAACAAGAAAAAATTCAAAGAAACTCTATGCGAATTTTACGCAATTGTCATCATAACTTGGGACTATTCACTTTCTATAGATCACACACACTGTTGTTTCTTTAAAAAATTTAATTATTGGGGACACACAAGCTCTAGGTATTTATGTGCATGTAATCTGAATTCAAAACGATACAATCTTCAATTTCACTTCGTCACGAACTGATGTTAATCAAAACATTGATGTTCCTTTTATTGTTTTTTTACCCTAATTCCTTTTCAAAATCTTTTCTTGATATTAAATCTGAAAAAAAAATCAGAATTTATTTTATGTTAGATTCGGTTTTAAAATCTGGAACTTCTTCCTTCAATATGAATGTTTGAGTGATGAATTCACTTCGTTTCATAGTGAGAAACATTTACACACAATCAGAAAACTCTTTGAATCTTCTTGTTCCAAACTGTGATATTGAAAAAAAAAGGGAAAAAAAAGCGCATAAATCAAGGGTGTCAAACTCAAAGGTTGACTTGAGCCAAATAAACCAGGTTTAACTTAAAGCAGGCAGCAAAGAAAATCCAAATTCATAGAAACGTAGGTTTATTTCGAATAATACATTATAATAAACATATATAGAAGAACAAGAAAAATTTATTATGTACGTTCTGACACTTGACATCTCTTCCGCGCTACAATTTTTCCGGTCGCCCATCCGTTATAGAGGTTAATCACTCTGACTGCTGTGCCATAAGGTCTGGGTTCGTATCCTCGAGAAGGCATGGATGTTTATAAATGTGCAATGCCTTCGCGGCAGGGGGCCTAAATAGCCGTTTAGCCGCAAGTCCTCTCGTGAGGTTGGTGGATGGGGTAGTGATGTGGGAGGCCCCTGACCACCCCTAGGGTGTTCTCCGTCACAATTGGGGTGGAACTGACCCACACAAACATACTGTCACCTGTATGGTGCTCGAAGCTACGGCTAACGACAGGCGTACATCTGGCCCTTTGCCACAATGAATTTCGTGGGCCTGTCTTTCGAAAAAAAAAATTATATTTTATTATATATTATTGTGTTCCAATATACTGACCGGGCCGCAAAAATGCTCGTTGTGGGCCGCATGTGGCCCGCGAGCTGCGAGTTTGACACCCCAGGTATAAATGAATAATTTTTGATATTTAGTGTCAGTTGAATTAGAATATACAGTCGATTCTCGATAATTCGAAGTTGAAGGAAGGGACCAATGAAAAACTTCGAATTATCAAAAGTTCGAATTATCAAGAGAGGGTAGGAAAAAACTCAAAATACACGAAGAGAAATTTTTTTCTAACACATTTTAATTTTAAACTAGGTAATAAAACAACAATTGTACATTCGTATGAAATTATTTTAAAGTATTTTTAAAAAGTACATATTATATACAACATAAATATTAAACAGAAGTTAAAATTCATATATTAAAAGAATTTATTTATTCATTAAAAGAATGCATACTGTAAATATGTTACCTTTTTTTTTGTTTTATGGCATTCAATCTAACTTATTCAATAGATTTTTCTAGAATAAATGAAGCTTGAAAAATGTCCGCTTCGACATGATTTTGAAGGGAAAAGTTGCGTAGTTTGTTTAGTGACACTTAAGCTTCTGTCTGAGTTATCGAAGTCAACTCTTATGGTCATCAAAGGGGCTACGTTACAGGGGATACAAGCAGAGACAATACTACACAAAACATGTAAGCTCAAACCTGTTTGATACAGGACTCTACATGATAGTGAGTGTTTGAATTGTCGAGAGTCTTATAAGATCACTTCGAAGTATTACGTGTTGTATTCTGGACAGCCACAGATTTTACTTCGAAATATTGAGTGTACCAAAACGTATTGTTTAGTTCGAAATATCAAGAGTTTTTCTAGGGGCTGAGCACATACTTCGAATTAGCGAAAGGTTCGTATTATCGAAAGATTTGAATTAGCGAGAGTCAACTGCGCCTATACAATGGTGTTAAGAATATTATGACAAGAGAAATATATTTAAGCGCAATTTTTCGGCATAAAGGGAAGAAAGAATGTCATATTTTCAAAACATTCCCCATTTATGAAAAATTGCTGCTATAATAACAGCATTTTGTCTGGCCTTTTTAGGACTTCTATACCGGGGTTGAACTAAAACTTTTGAAATATTTAATTTAGAAGTGGATTTTATTCTTATTTTTTATAATATCAGCATAGTGAAACTGTAATAAAAACCGCCCGTTGTAGTTATAATTGATCGTAACTCAGAAAATATTGTGAATTTTTCAGAAATTTTAGTTCATCCCCGGTTGATTGCGGTGTATCTGTGGGCATACGATCTGCGGGCATCCATCCCATATCTGGATTTCTGTGATGTGGAATCGGCGAATGTGGCTTTTTTCTGTCTGCGAAATACATCTTGGCGATTGGTTGAAAGGAATGGTCCGGTAGGCGTGCCTATGGTGCTGGTAGTTCTCTTGAAGTTCCGGATGAGAAAGTTGCTTGGGAGAGAGCTGAGATGCTGCTCTCTGATTGGATGCTGGAGGGTGAGGAAAATGATTTCAATCGGCTGCCCAGGGGTCTCAAAAAGTTAGATACGAGATAGTGGGAGGAGCTTGTATAGAGCTCCCCGGTATAGAGATCCTTGCTATATAGCTATATATAGGCAGAAAACAGTGGTGCACACAGAAATTGAGGGGGGGGGGGTTCGAAGGAAAAGTCCACCATTCTAGTGCCATACCCAATACGTCGCCAAACATATTCTTTTGATTTTGCCCATAGTCGTGAACAGAAAATAGTAAGAAATAAATTATTGAATAAATAATTAACATTAATTAATAAAATATATTATTGATAAAAAATACTTACCATATAAAATCCGGCGTATAACGCGCATCTATACTTTCAGGCCGATTTTTTAAAAATTTTTTAGGTATATTCGCCGTATAACACCCTTTTTTACGAAGAAATCTGAAATATTAGTATACATTGTTGTTATGTTTAGAAGTCATTTAGTCGAGGTATTATTCCAGACTTCGAAAAAAAATAGTATACTCCTAGAACTACAATGCTTTTTGTTCATGATGCAAGTCGTTTCTTTTAAATAGACAGTATTTCGATATATATTGAAGTAATTTTTTTTACTCGCATTTTTTTTTTTTTTTTTTTGTAATTTATAAAGCTCTTGTTCTTATACCCGGCGTATAATGCCTATTCTTAAGTTTCGATCTTATTTTTCAGTACCTACCATTAGTTCACACTCTCTCTATATTTACATATTCATCTTGTTCAAGTTTTCAATCGTTAATAAAATGCATTTTAAAGCACTCAATTGAGCTGAAGTTTTAAATACATGATTATTTTGGATGACAATACAGTAATTTAATTATTAATAAAAATTAATTGATTAAAACTAATTATTCAAAGAATTACAAATACAGCCACGTTGGCATCATTTGTGGCGACTTGTTTCAAAACTTTAAAAGGTTTTTTCCCTCACATTTTAAAGCACTCATTTGAGCTGAAATTTTCTGTGCACTATTGTTTTGGGTAACAATACGATAATTTAATTATAGTTAATTAAAATTAATTGATTGAAATTAATTATTTAAAGAATTACAGATACAGCCACTTTGGCTTCCTTTTTAACGACTGGTGTCAAAACTTTAAAAGATTTTTTTTCGCATGTTTCAAAGCATTCAGTTGAACTGAAATTTTATATACACGACTGTTATGGATGGCAATACGATACTTTAAGGATAATTAATAAAAATTAGTTGCCACTTCATGTTGTGATCCTGTCATATGTAAATACATATTTATATTAATTGCAACTATTTAGTAAAAAGTAACTAAAATAATTTTTTTTTTGTTGATCTAAGTAGGAATTGACTAAAAAAAAAATGTTTTTTTATATTACTTTCTTGTGTTAAAAGTGCACATTTAAGCCGGATTTCACGATAACTAATTTTACGTAGAATATGCATAGGATTATAATCAATCAAAAAATTGGCAGTTATAGAGACTGCCGATAGAAGTGAAAACTTAGAACTTTTAGTACTAAAATTTGAAGTTTCATAATGTTTGAATTAAAATTATGAACATCAATCTGGTTTTCACATCTATTGACACTCTGAGTAACAACTAAATGCCCCTGTTTATATGGTTTTTTATTATTCAAATATATTACGGGCTGCACAAGATCATGACAAAATATAAATACAATTCAATTGAAATAACAATTAATATACAATAATATTATTTATGGATATTATTTGTATTTACTTAAATTTCAATGTACTCGTTTTTAACATTATTTTAAATGTTTGCATCATTGTCATCATTAATTTCAGACTTTTTGTATTTTCAATTATTTCATTTTGTTCTAAAAAAGATACAATAGGCTTATGGTAACTAAAGTAGGAAAGGAAAATGTTTGATTTAAATTTATCTTAAGTATCGCGATTAAAAACCGCATCGATCGTCGTTTTATATTTTGTAGTACTAAGTTTTCGATCATTGGGCATATTTAAATTAAGTGTTTCATTTAGAAAATCAATTAATGGTAGATTTTTATCATCTGCAAAGTTAATATTGAAGTCTCCACTTAAAATCATCGGTACATTATCATATATTTTTCGCCAAATCTTTTTTCGACTATTTCAGAACCTTCTTTTGTATAAATCATCAAATTTTCGAATAAAAATTGTTGTATATGTCTCATAGATTTTTCAGGCGGAATATAAAAGGCAACCATTAATATGCATTGCCCATTCTCGGAATCGCAATGAGCAATGCACAGTATATACACATTGAACTTTTCACTAAATCCATTGAATTTCACTTATAAGATATACACAGCACTATACGTCAGCTGTATAGCTACAGATATACTGCTATAAGCATGTCGGTGATGCGAACGCACGAGATTTCACCCATCCGAAAAGTGTCAAAGGAGAACAGCACAGTGTGCGTGCGCCAGTCAGAGCATGTCGGTGACGCGAACCCATAAGATTTTCCCCTACCAAAAAGTGCCCAACGCCGCTAAAGAAGTTTTCACTTCAAAAATATCAAGGACGATAGTTGGTGTCCAGGACTTTTGAACCTCCCTCACCCCACCCTTGTGTGCGCCACTGACAGAATATCACAAAAATTATAGAAACATTTTTTCATAAAAGAACGTTTTGAAAATACACCATTCTTTCTTCATTGTTTTGCAAAAAAAAAAAAAAGATGCATATAAATAATTTTTTCTTTCAATAATATTTTTAAAGCAATTCTATATATATATTCTAATTCAACTGACATTAGATGTCAAAAAATTATTCATTTACACTCTTTTTTTTTCAAAATCACGGTTCCGAACGTAGTCTTTAACCAGTTAACCGAAATATCAAATAACCAATAATCAAAATATAAATAAAATATGAGGAAAGTTTTACTTCACCTGACTAAAAATAATAACAATGATATCACATATCTTGAGATTACCTCATTTCAAGAAGAAGACCTCAAACCAAGCAAACGCGTCTCTGGTTTCTTCGAACGTCTTTTTGCAGCTGCTCTTAGCTCTGAAAAGCTCATATGACTCACGGTATCTGTTTTTTCTTCCCATTCGCTACTGTTCTCCTTAAGTAAATAACAAAACTCATTTGCATAATCATGGTTCTTTCGCAAGGCAATGTTCTCATCAAATACCATACCAGAAGAAGCATTGCCAGATGTTAATAGGCTAAATTTATGACCATCACACGATAAAAAGTATCACGTGTTCTTCATTGAGTTTAAAACAAATTGACATTAGAGTTGTAGTTGTTTTTCTACTTGTAAACATTTAGATAAAATTTTACCCTTTATCTACCGACGGTACTTATAAGTACCCTCATTTTAAAATTACATAGAATAACCATTTATACGAATGCTTGTCTGATACTTAGCAGGAATATTCTTTTAAATCCACTCTTCCAAGATATATAGCACAATAGGTTCTATGATGAGTATTTCAGCGGGGAAGGCGAATAGTTTTACAGCAGAAATTGCGTTTTCAGCTGACATTTTGATTGGATTGCGTAGATTGTTGTTTTTGTTCCGAAAAAGTAGTTAATGTCAAAAGGTAAGTGTCTTATTTTTTTTATTTTTTTGTATGTTAATGAAGACCTTAGGAAACTATCTGACTATTTATTTTAAGTGAACACTGTATTTAATTAATTTTAATTATTTAGCTCTAACGCATAGGTTCTCAATGTGGGCGTTTGAGGCTTTCAGGGGACGGTAAAAGATCCAGAGAAAATTAGGGGGCAATGAGTTGGCACGGAGGGGCTTGGTCAGATTCACCAAAAAGACTAAAAAAACACGCTGATTATGTACTAACAAAAGTAAACGTTAATACTGTTTACCTTATGTTGATTGTATGTATTTAAATCATTTCTATAGCACATGTACGAAATTTTACATATTTCGGTAGTTCGGAAAGTGGATGAAAAACTTGAAGATTACATTACGTTCAGACCTACATTAAAATAAATGATATAGTAAATTTTTTAATTCTAGTAGTGCACGTTTTGTCTTTGTCTGTGAGCTGTAGGAAAAATGTTTCGCCCACTGCATTTCATTACGTATGTTACCCAAGAAACATAATTAAATATGTTACCCAGGAAATAACGTGATTCTTTAAAGGCTGAAACTGTCAATTTATATTTATTTTCAAAGCAATAGTTTATTAAAAATTACTTCGTATCATCAAAACCCCTGCCTGTCTTTATAAAAGGTAAGCTAAAACTCTCTCTCTTTTATTCCACTCTTTTAAATGGAGAAGAAATTCAGTAATGCGTTTCAATTCCAACAATATCCTACATGACTAAAATATATAATCTTACACATTTAAATATATTTGTGGCAATAGCTATTTCAGATTCGCAAGTAAAATAATTGGGGCTTTAGAAAAAAAATTAAGTTAAAAAACATATTTTTTTAGTAATAGGATATTTTTTAAAACATAACTCTTGTTTTCGTCATGTATTATGTACACTCTTATTTCTCTAGAGTAAGAGAGGGCGGTGTTGAAATATTCCCATGAAAAGGGGGCGGTATCGAAATATTGACTAGAAAAGGGGGCGCCAGCTCAAAAAAGGTTGGGAACCAATGTTCTAACGGATTAAATTTCCCAAAGTTGTGAATGTATATCACTTGATTTTCAATGTAGTGATTCAAAAAAAATATTGCATGAAAAAAACTGTAGTATATCTTAATGCGGTAGATAAAGGATTAAAACTTGATAACTGGGCAAAAATGTTCAAGTATTAAGACTCTTCAAAAAGTTTTTAAGAAATTAAAATATTTTTACATAGTACGAGTACTTTTGAATCCAGAGCATTTTGTTTATTTATACGCGCTGTTATAAGCCACAATCATGTACTTTGAAAGAAAATTTCTACAAAAAGCAAACATTTGCAACAGCGAAGCGCATGAACTGATTCGCTGGGAACACGTGATTGTCGCTATCATGTGACTATGACGTAAGAGAACTGCGCGTGAGAACAGGTTACATATTTTTAAGAGGAGATATTTCGTTGAGAGCGTTCGTTAAGTAAAATTTTGAAGACCAATTATATTACATGCTGAAAGAGTATTGGAAATACTTTTTCCTGAATTGCATTCATTAACCAGTTCATCGCAGCAATGATGCGACTTTTTCCTGCCCTCTGCTCCGCTCTCCACAGCGCTAAAATTGAAGCAAAATACAAATTCATTTGAAATTTGTTTATTTTACTTTGAAAAACTATAATCAATTGCTGTCAATAACAATTCTTACTGTAATGGTTTATTTGTGGATCCTGGAAGACGAATTATTTCGTCCCTTACGAAGTGAAAGAGTTAATATAACAGCACTTCCCTGAATCCCTTTTAAACTCATTTCACTTGCCGGAAGTAGTAACATAAAGAAATGCAGGTACTAAAGGCCCTATCATATTTGGAGCAAACTTTTCGCCGAATTTTTCACGCCGATGAGGGTGAAGAGCTTCCGTAAACAAAGTGGCATGCTCTGACGTGAGCCGCGGTCTATTTCCACATTGAAAAAATTCTCACAAAAATTACTTACGAACATCCAATATTATTTCTCTTATTTTGCTCGCGCTTTTGTTGTCGGGCATGAACAGAAATGGAGCACCATTCTGTTTAAAATATTATACGCCATATCTGATGCGTTCGATGAAGCTGAGGCTAGCATCTTTACCGCTATCTTATTTAAGATGTAGGGCGCGGAAGAACCCCATTGGGGCTGGAATTTCATTTGGAACAATTTTTTTCAGCTCACAGGGAAAAAATTTGTTCGGAGCTATTGCTTTGGCACCTAGGTAGAAACTGTTTGGAATTGGTTTCTTTCAAGAAAAATTGTTCCAAATATGTGTACGTGTGATAAAGCCTTTACGTATTATCGCAACCTATTGGCAACATTATATGAAACGAAGCACCTGGTTGCCAATTCAGTACGTACGACACATAGGAGATCGGGGTTGCCAACTTGGCGAGTTATTAATAGAGTTGATGATTGTTGCGATAATACATAAGTACCGAAATGCTTTTTTATTTCTAAATAAAAGCGCTATTGTTATAGTATCTTCGTTTTTCTTCACGATGCAGATATTTAAGACTGTCTTCGCTAAATGTTAAGGAATTGGATCAGAGTTTGGAATTTTTTTTATCAGATATAAAAATTCTCCAACAATAATATTATATTCTGGCTTCACTATCCTATTAAGAGTAGGGTATTTTATCATGTTACGCATTTTTATCAGAGTTGGTCAATTTTTTCCAGAATGAATTGTTTCACATTTTTTCTTCAAACCGTTATGCTAATAGAACCATCTCTTTATATATTAAAAGGAAAAATTAATTATATCTATGGAAAAATTTTAAACTTTAACAACGATATACAGTAGAACGTCGTTTATCCGAATCAATTGGGACCGGTCACCGTTCGGATAAGCGATTGTCCGGATAACCGAAAACCGAATGTGATCCATGCAGCATATGATACTGGACTCTATATAAATATTGAAAATCATCCTATGCGGGAAACGTGCTTGAAAAAAAAGCCAAATAGGCGCAAAATGTCGCAATTTTACCTTGATTGCAGAAAATAATCACTTATGGTTCGTTGTACCATTGTACACCTTTGTTTTTTCAATGCAAGGTCTCTGATTCTTCTTAACAGCAGTAGTTAAGTAGAACAGCGCTCTGATGGTTGTTCGTACCACTCCGTAGCTGTCTCTAACGCAGAAAAGGCTCAGCATTTGATGGACCTTTGCTACTTTCGTTGTTGCTGTTGTTGTCCTCGTCTTTATCCGTTTTGTCGTCCACAGGGTTGGATTCTTCTTGCACGGAAGTCACTATCTCGTCATTATTTAGCATTTGAAATCCAGTCTTCTGCACTGCATGCTATACAGGTTTCTACAACAACAAAACTCAACAAAAGAGCACGTATACACCCCCTCACTTGGAAACAAACTGACCTAATATTCCGCGAAGATGTTTACCAAATCTCACACAACTGAAATTCCCCAAATACCCCTCACCTTGGGTTTTCCCATCACTTTTGGCCACACAGGAAACAAATGTTGAGCATTACACTGTTCGAAAACGTGTTCGGGCTTTGGTTCGGATACTTGACGCTCCGGATAATAAACGCTCGGATAAACGACGTACTACTGTACTATAAAACAGGCGTGGGCATTAAGGCGATCGCGATCGACTGGTGGACCACCATGACATTTTTGGGTGACCGCCTAAATATTTGCAGTTTTATACCGAAATATTCAGGATTGGTTGACAGTATGCAGAATTATTCTGCTATTGATTATAACTACGCGACTAGAGATGAAAATCCTTTATTTTTTTAATGTATTTTGAATTGCTTAATAATATGAAATCATCATTTGATATTATTATAATTGGGATCATTGTTATTATGTTTGAATCGTCAGTTTTGCTTTAAACCTGGTTTTAAAAGAAGTGTAATTTATTTTGTTGTTTTTTGTAGGTAAGTGCATATATTCCGCGTACTTATTATTAAGTAATTATAAATATTGTAGACTTTTTTCTTAGCTCACCACACTTACGCCACTAGGTGGACCACAACACCTTGAAAAAATTCGAAGTAGCCCGTACCCTGGAAAAGTCTGTCTTCCCCTGCTATAAACAGACGTGTGAGCTATAACGTTGCAAATTTTTCATGACAACTGAGACATTTTTTCTGTCTGAAAAAGTGCTCCGAGTCTAGTTCATTTGGCGAAGACAGCCTTAAGAAGCTTAGATTTCTTCAGATATTGCATCACTGTAATTTTTTTTTTTTGTAACATGAATTCTAATTGGTGCTTACGTATTATACCGTCTACCGAATTCGCCAAATCAAAAGATATCGCCAAGTGCTGTTATCGTTCCCGTACATGAGAGAAAACAAATTCCCGCGCATATTATTTCGTTATCAGCACGTCGACGAATAACACGGCGAAGATTTAGAATAATTAAACAACATATTCAAAAAAAACACGCAGACTGTGAAACTAACGAAATATCGAATAACAACTACATTATTCATGAGTCCAAAACGCCGTAAATGCATTCAAAATCGAGACACACATATATATTCTTCACGCAGACGCCACCGCATAAATTTCCAAAAGTACAAATCTAATTGCTGTCTTTCAGATCTGCGATGTTATTTGTTTTGCCATTTTGCTAAACCAAATAGCATATTTTGGGTTCTTACATATTTACCCGAAATACATCACTGCGTTCTCTTTCGAGGAAAATATATCTCAAATTTTCTTCATTTTTCTCAACAAAATAAGAAAAGAATAGATTACAAATTATACACAATGTTATTATGTTTAAGCATGCGCAATCAAGAAAATCGTGTTTGAACATGCGTGGATCCAGCTAGTCAAAAAGCAATTCCGGACTTAGGACCGAATAAGTGGGGTTAAACTAGTCTGATTGTACCAACCTTCCACCTGTGCTATTTGGTAGGGCAAAAAATTCAAATAGAATACAAACACAAATAATAAACCCAAAAAACACCTTAATATACATTAATATAATTGGATTTAAATGATTTCATGTTTTTTAAAAGGATATTATACAAAGAACCTGTTTATTAAAAGTAAAAGTGATGAGTCATGTGAGTTTTTCCACCAAACATCTAGCAGATACAAGACTTAAAAATGTTAATTTAAATCTAAGTAATATATATTTTCCGTTCGTAAGTAAAGAGAATAACGAAAATACCTTACAATCGAAATAAATTAATTTATGAAATTGAAACATCAATAGAAAAAACAAATAATCTTTACCTTTTCAAGAAAACAAACAAATCTTGTTACTTGAAAGCGGAATTCCTTTTACATTTCCCTCGTAAAGCACTCCGGAGATTATAAAATGCAAAACTTAAATGTTTTCTCTGTCCTCGGAAAAAGTGTAATTGCATCACGCACATTTTGTAACCAATTTTGGCATCAGTATGACTTCTTACCTCTGTCCAAACAGCCAGAGAATCGTGCAATCCGATTCAAAACATTTTAGTAAGCGGGTAGCAAACTAGAACTGGAAAAACGAGTCATTTCTGTTTTTTTTTAAAGAATTCTACTTAAATTCGAGTGAAGTATTGCCGAGAAAAATAAATTAATATTGATGGCGGATTTTTCAGCAAAAAAATATAGTCTGGGTATTAAGTAGAATACTTAAATGCAAGGTTACAAGTTTAAGTTTTGATTTGCATCTTTTTTATTCATTATGATCGAATGTTATTCAACAACAAGAACGTGGTTCAAATTCAAGATGTTTTCGTTCCTCAGTGTTTAATTAAAATTCATGTATCCAGAGATTTTTCAAAAAGTATTAAGAACAGGTAGTACTTATTTTGAAATGAAATTATCAAAGTAAGAACTTTTTATTGTGTCCTAAATGTACTCAAATTATTATTATTATTTTTTTTTATAGAAATTATAAATATGCTAAGGTACCCAGCTACGTGGGAAATATATTTTCTGTTAAGAAATTTGGGTATGAAAATTTTTTGAGTTTTTCAGATTTGCTCAACATGAAAAAAAAATCTAAAATTATAAAGGAAAGAAAATTATAATATCCAAAAGGGAAAAAACTATTGACAATTTAGAAAAGTTACATATATATATATATATATGTGTGTGTGTGTGTAGGGTAGTCGAGTAGACTGTTTTATTTATTTATTTATTATTCCATTGGTAAGGATGTGGCGGAAACAGTTATTTGAGTGATAAGGAATCTTTTAGCATAAGGAAACATCTTCTTAAGTTGTATTCAACAATTATTGATGATCATACACACACACACACATATGAAAAAGACACAAAAAAGCAAGTGGTGGCGGGTGAATTTTCGTGAAAACGAGAGCTTTTATACAAAGCGGCAACCGGAAGTTCCAAAATTCACATGACTTCCGTGGACAGATATCGTACGAGGTGTTCTTATGTAACATTAATTTAAACACACTGAGGTTAATTAATTTTTAAGAGATAAAGTCACGATTGTAACCTGTTAGGCAAGAAAATTACAGATAATTTTTCACATGGGAATCCGGGGGGTCAGACCATTACAAATTAAAAAAGTTTTAAGATGAAATTAAAGTGAATTATTACATGTGTATTAACGGGAATAGTCTGAACAGATATATAAACGAATTTACACCTTTTGGGCATTTATACTACTATTGCTTTTTAAAATGGTTTAAACCAGTGGTCTCCAGCCCCTGGTATGGTATCGTTCCGTGGATCAAGTGGCACCTGAAAACCCAAGGAACATTAAATTATTTCCATTTTATTTAATGTGATGTATTTCTCTCGAGTTTGTGCGACTTTCAATGGAAATCACTTTATATTCATTTTTTTGGTATATATAACTGTATTTATTTTTTTAATCTTAGTTACTATATGAAATCGCTTAAAAACTACCTGTTATATAAATATAAGTTGTAAATTTTGTAAAAACGAAAGGTAGGTATAAAATAATTGTAATATTACGCAAACCATATACAAAAAAATTCGGTACGTATCATACCGTCGATCAAACAAAAAGACACTGCTAATTCAAAAAATGTCGCCAAATGCTGTCATTATTATTATTACTGTGCTCTAACGGGCGTAGGAATGGTTTCCACAACTAGTTGTATATTGCGGCATTTGGTGGCTTCTTTTTATTAGACGAAATTGATGGACGGTATAATACATAATTACCAAAAAAATTCCAGTTATTATCTTCATAATTGTTTCAGCAATCCTTATCCCAGTTTCAAATTTTTTGAGAAAAAGGACTTTGCCGTAACTACATGCTGAAAATGGAGACCATTCTTACTAAATTTAATGTAACATTTATACTAGTAAATGGAAAATAAAAGTCTTGGTACTTCTATAAACCTAATAAATTGGCCTACATAATTAAATCTATGAAATGTTTAGCTCAGGAAATGGATTGGAGCTAGGGTAGGACTTCAAGCTCCACAACATTCTTAATGTAACACCTGCTGTGTTCGGGGCCCTCCTCCAACACATGTGGAGTAGGTGAGATCGCCCATGTGTAACATCCAATAGCACTCCAGATCAATACATCAGGCATTCATCCAGTTTTACGCTGAGTAAGACACCCCAGGGAGAAGGAATTTTCCTTTTTAATGTCTAACATATATATATGTGTGTGTGTGTGTGTGTGCAACCACTGGGGTACAGTCCATTTTGTTCCATGACTGATCTGAGAAGATGATTTGTTGCTAGTTGGTACGCCATTGCTTGTGTGAGTCTTTTGTTGGTGGTTCAGCATCAAATCGGTGGTGTTGGTAATTAAACGTCAATGGGGATCTTGCGGAGAGGAATTCTTGCAAAAGTAGTCCTTGGGGCGGAAAAGATTCACAAATCGTGGATGCAAACAGTGACACACTCTGTAAACGGGCCCCGATGTTGCACTAACGCAAGAGAAGTAGTTATATGTGCATTACCACCATGGGAATGAGATTTGTCGTCTGGTAATAACGTTATATTCCGCAATCTACCTCCAGGATCTGGTCTTATTCTGTTCTCCACGTTCCATCGCTTACACAAACGCATTATCGTTGGGGCAATATGCCACCCTTTCCAGTGCCGATTTCACGAAACGAAAGTCCACCCTATGGTTCCGTTCGAACTCTGTTAATTACTAGTAGGCCACTTTGTGTTTTTGGTGAATTATCTGGACTTTCAATCAATTTTTTACAGTAAAATGATGATAAATACTTTCAAAAAGCGTTTAGAGTGCTTATTTACACTCACTTCCAAAAGTTAAACACGAAGATGTAAAATGCAAAAAAATCAACAAATACTGCTTTGATTCACACAAAATTTGGTAGTAAAGTAGCATATATACTATACATAAAACAAAATCAATAATTATATACAGAAATGAAAACAATATTAAATTTTTGTAAGTTATTAGATAATGTCATACTGGAGACTTAAGCAGAATTATGTATAAAGTGAAAATAAACAGCATAAAATGAAAAAAAGGACATTAATAGGGTATGTGATCCCCCCTCATCTATATGCAAAGTTTACACCTTCTGACCATGCTTTCAATTAGGTGGTCAATCCTCGCAGAATTACGCAATCGCCATTCTTCTTGTAGAGCAGTTTCCAGCTCAATAAGAGTGGCTGGAGGTGGGAAACGTGAAGATACAGCACGGCCGAGAGCATCCTAAAGATTTTCAATGGGATTAAGGTCGGGCGAATATGCTGGACACGCCATCCCTTCACTCTCCCAGGTAGTCATCGACGATGTCAGCTCTATGGGGACGTGCGTTATCGTCCATTAAAACAAAAGTAGGGCCAACTGCTGCAGCGTACAATCTCACAATGGGTTCTAGGACTTCATCTCGATACCGGACAGCCGTCACAGAACCCCATTTAAAGATGTGCAGGTCGGTGCGGTATCCTAATGAAATCCCTGCCCACACCATAATGCTTCCGCCTCGGAATGCGTGATGTTTTGGGGCTGATTGCGTATTTCTTGTTTACGCCATATCCTTATATGCTTGTTATCTGGCTCCAGAGCAAATCTTGACTCATCAGTAAACATAACATTGCCTCAGTCAGACACAGTCCAATTGCCATATTCCCGGTACCACTTTAATCGTGCCCCTCTTGATTGGACGGATAGAGGAACACAAACTCGAGGTACCCGGGCATACTGTCCATTCATATGTAATCTTCGGCGTTCAGTAGCTGCAGATATAGCCTTACCAATGGACGCTGTAACTATAGATGTCACACGTGTGGAGGTCGCTCTGCGATTCCGCTTGGATTCAATAGCAATATATCGATCTTCCGCGGGGGTTGTAACCCTTGGGCGACCGCCTACGGGCCTTCGGACAACCGTCTGTGTGTTTTGGAATTGTTTCCATAAACGTGAAATTGCAGAATGATGAACTCCGAAGAAAAGAGCAACATCTGTGATCGACTGTCTTGCTTCAATGCGCCCCACAGCACGCCAGCGCTCAGAATCTTCCGTTCGTTTTCTGGAAGTCATAGAAACACGCCTGTCTTGAAAACAAACTGTACAAAAGTTTTAAACACCTTCTATCAGCACTTACAATCAACGTCTGTAACCCTTCATAAAGCTGGCTTCTTATAAGACAGCCCTTTTCGCATATTTCTTGACATGAAAGCACGATTGGCTATTACCTAACATATTTGCATACTACCATCTACCTCTGCAGTGAATTGCATCCTCTTTAATTCTGAACGGCTTCCGGAAATTAGTATTTTCCCCTCTGTGCTTAACTTTTGGAAGTGAGTGTATATAGGCTTTAGAGGCAGTTACGTCTGAAGACTTCTTGAGGCCCTGTGCTCCTATGCAAAAGGAGGCCTAACTTACGACTTTTTTAAGTATATAGCATTCGTCGTAAAATACTAGTACAAACGCTTACCCGTAACAAATAAATACAGCTGACTCATAATTTCACAGGCCGAATCGACCGACTGCCGCTTTTTAACTGAGTAACTATGATATATAATGGGCCTAGGCCTAGATACGGACATTGCCAGTAGAGATATAGATCAAAATTCCAAATTTTTCGGATATTATGTCCATGAAAAACATTGGACGATTGAAAATATTCTCATCATGATCTTATTGAGGCCGAGTTCTGAGTTATACGAGGCCCCATCTAGAACTGAGGCTCTGGGTCCATGCCTTAAAACGTCCCTGTTTAGAAGGTCCTTTGAGTACTTCCCACTCCATTTTCCCACACAAATATTAGTGCTTCTTTCGACATAGTTCTCCATCTCTTCTCTAGTGTGATCCTGATTCAACTATATGATAAAATACTAAATATACCGCAAAAGTATTGTCGTTGTTGAAAGTGTTTTATACCATTCAATTGATGAAGCTTGTGGATCGTTACAGTTAAGGTTCTTAAAATTTTCGTTGTGGTTTATGCAATTAGCTATATATTTTAAAGAAAGCGACTCAGTCATAAACAAGACAATGAATTAAAAACAGGAATGTCTTAAGGTTAAAAAGGAAGCAATTTCGCAATACTTTTGGAAAAGATAAGGCGCGAAGTTTTGCATCAACAGGTCAAGGTCTTATACAGTTATTAAAATTCTGATCAGCGATATTAAGATTTTGGAACTTTCAGAGCTAGTTTTTTATTACGGTAAAGAGAAAATTTACAGGTCTCTTATTAGACAGTATGTGATTTTACATAAAATGAATAAAAACCGTTCTACATTCGATACCATTTTATTTTACAAGCAATACTGGTTAATTTAATCTCAAATGAAAATTAAGGATTGTTCTAAGGGGTTTAATTTTAATTAATTTTTTGTCATGAAATAACAAGTGTTCTGGGAATAATGCTTCCTTGTACAATACTTATTTTTTTTATTTAAAAATTAATTTTAAACATTATTGTGAGCTATTATATCCTTCTTTTGTTTTCTGATTTTCGTTTTTTATGAGTTGCATTTAGCAGGTGAACCAAAAGTCCGTTAAACTGTTGATGGGGCACTTGATCTCTGCTAAAATTTTAATCCCCTTTCATGATTGTTGAAGTTGAGGATTAATAAAATGGAGTTAAAGCATCACCACCCTTGATCTTTTTTTCGTTTGATTATAATTCTATGTAGATATAGTAGAACGTCGTTCATCCGAACGTCAAATATCCGAACCAAAGTCCGGATACGTTTTCGAATAGTGCAATATTCAACATTTATTTCCCATGAGACCAAAAGTGACGAGAAAACCGAAGGTAAGGGATATTTGGAGAATTTTAGTAGTGTGATTTGGTAAACATCTGCGCGGAATATTAAGTCAGCTTATTTCCGAGTGAGGGGGTGTATACGTGCTCTTTTGTTGATGTAGAAACCTGGATAGCATGCGATGCAGAAGACTGTAGATTTCAAATGCTAAATAATGATGACGAGATAGTGACTTCCGTGCAAGAAGAATCCGACCATGTCGACAATGAAACGGATGAAGACGAGGACAACAACAACAACAACGCGAAAGCAGCAAGGGTCCATCAAATGCTAACGCCTTTCTGCGTTAGAGACAGCTATGGAGTGGTACGAACAACAATCAGAGTGTTGTCCTACTCAACTACTGCTGCTGAAAAGAATCAAAGATCTTGCAGTGAAAAAATGAAGGTGTACAATGGTACAACGAAAAATAAGTGATTATTTTTCACAATCAAGGTAAAATTGCGACGTTTTGCACCTATTTGGCTTTTTATTCAAGCACGTTTCCCGCATAGGATGATTTTCAGTATTTGTATAGTGTTCAGTATCATATACTGCATAGATCGCATTCGGTTATGCGAACAATCGCGTATCCGAACGGTGTCTGCTCCCAATTGATTCGGATAAACGACGTTCTACTGTAGTACGAAATATAATTCCAACCAAAGGTAATGCTTAAAGTTAGTATTAATTAATAATTGTCTATTTTATTAATTAATACTAATTATTTACATGGTAGGGTCAAAAAGTTCCCGGAATAGATCAATTAGAAATTATTAAAAAATAGAACAATAATTTAATCTTGTTGGCCTTCAAAGTACTGCACTCCTGCATCTACACACTTGTTCCAGCGTTCGTAAAACTGTTTAAAACACTCGCGGAATCCATTTTTTGAGAGATCCTTCAGTTGCTTCGTCGCCCTCTGGATCACCTCATCCGAATCCACAAAACGATGTGCCTTCAATTTCATTTTCGGCCGTGGAAACGGGTAAAATTCTTCGGGTGCTGGCATTGCTTCTGTATGCTTTCTTCGGTATCTCGGGTGATTTCTCGAGCAAAACGCAGAATTCTATATTAGGTCTACCGGAAAGTTCTGTCCATTTTTAGAATAAAACAAAAGAATAAATTTTTCATGCCTTGAATAAACTTTATTGAATAACATAATTGCCACCATTATTTATGACTTCTTGCCAGCGTGAGGGCAATTTGTATATCCCATTTTTTTTTTAAATGTCTTATCTCTAGAGGCCAAAATTTGAACCAATGCTTGCCTGATATCTTCTTCCTTCTTGAATTTTTTCCCCGGCAAAATTTTTTGTAAGGGTAGAAACAGGGGATAATTGGAAAGTGCTAGGTCCTGAGAGTATGGTAGATGCGACAGAATTTCCCAGCCTAGCTTTGAGACTTTCTGACGTGTCCCCAAAGCAGCATGTAGCCTGGCATTGTCATGAAGCAGTATGATGTCCTTCCTATTGAACATCGCCAGCCTCTTGGAGTACTGTTTTTAATTTATTCAATTTCTGACAGTACCTCTCCAAATTTAGCGTTTCGTTTGGTTTCAACAGCTCAAAATGTATTGGTCTTCGCATGTCACACCATATACACAACATTCTTTTGTTCAGGTTCAACTTCGGTTTAGAGGTGGATGGGGTAGGTTTTCCGGGATCACAATATTCCCTTTACCTTATGATGTTATCATAGGTAATCCATTTTTCATCGCCAGTTATGATCCTGTACAAGAAGGGTTCGATTTTGTTGCGCGCAATATGATGATTCGATCATTCAAATTCTTCTCAATTAACTTATGTGGCACCCATCTCGAATTCTTCAACACAAACCCTAGTTTCCGAATATGATCCGAAATGGTTTGTTGAGCTGAATCAAGCCTATCCACAATCTCTGATGTTGTCAGAAAGGATTTTGCTCAAACACGATCCTGACAGTATCGTCGTCGATCCAACATGGTCGCCCAGAGCGTGGATTACAAAAAGGCCGAAATCACCTACTTGAAATTTTTCGAACCATCTTCTGTATGTTTTTTTAGAAACTGTACCTTCACCAAATACTTTCAATAAATTTCTACACGCTTCTCTCTGTGGCATTTCTTCCTTGTTGGAATTCGTACAAAATACAGTGGCGTAAATGACTTTTATCAACAGCCGAGGGTAAGCGATCACATCTCTCACTTAATACTAACATGAACCCTCTATGTTTTAGTTCATTTACTAGGTCAGTATGTAGACATTCAGTGGTAAAAAAAAGAGGGCTAAATATGCGTCAAATGAATATGCGCATACTTGTTGAAACTGATTGTAACCGGAACGGACAGAACTTTTCGGTAGACCTAATAATGTGTACGCTGCCATCGGACGAAGGAAAATTCTTTACGTCAGATATGATCTGCAGCTAACGCCAACAGTGCAAGAAATGGATTGCAGATGACTGTGTGTTTTCCTTATTAGTGCTGCCAATCCCCGAAAAAAATATTTTCTCTCCAGTTAACACCTGTGTGAATGTAGGTGACCCCATTCCTGGCAGTGGCGTAACGTACACTCGAGAGGGCCCAAAACCTGATTGACGCTAAGTACGTACCCGTTGTAAGAGCCGGTTTGGGGCCCAAAACTTGAATTTGCAGGGGCGGGCCCCAATACTCTTCGTTACACCACTGATTCCAGGAACACTTTTTGACTCTTAATAGTATTCAATAATTTTTTTAACTGTTTTTTGTTCCCGACAATCGATCAAATCAAAAGAATATATTTGGCGGCGTATAATACGAGAATGGCGGACTTTCAACCCCTCCCTTCTTGGAAAAAAAAAACCAAGGCGAAACAAATTTCTAAAATCGGTCTCCAGAAAATATTTCACACACAAAGCTTCTTGAACTTAGATGTAAAACAATCTAGTTTTTAGCAAATTAAACACATATATTTGTATCTTTCTCATATACATTTGGTTTGAATTTTTAATAGACGAGAACCAAGTACATTTTGGGTATGTGAAGCAAGTATTCTGATTATCGACATACAATGCATCAAAGAACATCAAACTTGTATAACCAGTACAGTAGAACGTCGTTTATCCGAATCAATTGGGAGCGGACACCGTTCGGATACGCGATTGTTCGGATAACCGAATGCGATCCATGCAGTGTACGATACTGGACACTATACAAACATTGAAAATCATCACATGCGGGACACGTGCTCGAAGAAAAAGCCAAATAGGTGCAAAATGTCACAACTTTATCTTGATAGTGGAAAATAATCGCTTATTTTTCGCTGTACCATTGTACACCTTCATTTCTTCATTGCAAGGTCCCTGATTCTCTTCAGCAGCAGTAGTTGAGTAGGACAGCGCTCTGATTGTTGTTCGTACCACTCCATAGCTCTCTAACGCAGAAACGCGTCAGTATTTGATGGACCCTTGCTACTTTCGTTGTTGTTATCCTCGTCTTCATCCGTTTCATCGTCGACAGGGACGGATTCTTCTTGCACGGAAGTCACTATCTCATCATTATTTAGCATTTGAAATCCACAGTCTTCTGCATCGCATGCCATCCAGGTTTCTACATCAACAAAAGAGCACATATACACCCCCTCACTTGGAAACAAACTGACCTAATATTCCGCGCAGATGTTTACCAAATCACACAACTGAAATTCCCCAAATACCCCTCACCTTGGGTTTTCCCATCACTTTTGCCCTCACAGGAAACAAATGTTCAGCATTGCACTGTTCGAAAACGTATCCGGACTTTGGTTCGGATATTTGACGCTCCGGATAATAAATATTCGGATAAACGACGTTGTACTGTACATTTAAAAGAAGTTAGAGATGAATAAAAACGTTTTTGGTGAAGCTACATGACCAGTGATTCTCAACCACTATGCCGCCAAAAAATTTTTTTAAATTGTAAATTATACTCTGAGAAAAGCAAAATAAAATCTGTAACCAAATCCTTCGGTCGTTTTATAAAAATAAATTAAGGTTATTCGTGGTATATTTAACTTATTCTTTCATGGATAGATGAATATAAAAAAAAAACTTGATTGAGTTCGTAATTCATTTGTGATATGACACATCAGTTATATGAATTAATATTGAATGAAGAGGAAAACTAATTTCGCTCTGTAATAATCGAGATTTAGTTTCAAAACATTCGGAAGAGTCAATTAATTCATTTTGGATTAAAATTATAGGCGACTATCCACAGGCGGATTAAGGTAGTTGGAGGTCCCTGGCGGTAAAAGGTTTGAGGCCCGTGGGCTTAAGAGTCGAAAAACTAAAATAGTGAAAAGAAGTCGCTTACTTTAAATTCTCAAAATAAAACGTATAGGAAACTCATCGGCTAAATAAAAATCTTATAAAAAAAATTAAAAACCTTACAGTTTTGCTATACAGTTTGATTTCTCTTTGGCAAATTCGTCAATTATTTTTACCATATCTATTTTGTCCAAAATATTTTATTCAGCATTTTCATTTGGCCATGTTGTTCAATTTGTCTTTTCTCCCATAGTACTTCTTAAATTATTTTTAACACGTTTTAAAACTAAAAAAGGTCATTCACCTGATGCATTCGATATCGGTATTGTTAAAAATATTTTCAAAAGTTTTTCTACATTAGGATTTCTCTTGCATCTCGATAAATTTCTAGCGGGGGTTTCATTATATATCTTTGTTTTCTTTTAATTTCTTGTTCCAAGGTGGCGTGGTTTGTCACTGGCCTTTGCACTCATCAAGCTTGGGGCCCCTACCAGCGCTGGGGGCCCCTGGCGGCCGCCAGGTCGGACACCCGCTTTACCCCTCCACGGCGACTATTTCATAATAGCCAAAAAAGCTTGAAAATAATATTACAATTCTCTACATCTTATTTGTGTGAATTCCGATTTTCTGTATCGGCAAATATAAAAATGAATGATTTTACAATCTAATACAAAAAAAATCATCATCAAGCTCAAATTTTGCAAAATGTATTCTTAGAAATAATTTCTCAACTTTTTTTATCTTTGTCGTACATATTATTTTATTTAACACTGAAAATTATTACCATAAGCTATTTTACATAGTGTGTTACAGATATGTTAAATTCTTTCAAATTAATTTTTTTGTTAGTCTGCCACCAAATTTTGAAATTTTTAAAAGTGTACTTCAACAAAAAAAGATTGAGAATCAATGCTACAGACAAAACTAGAATTAGAGTAATTTGTTATTACATTACGAAGTTCGAAATTTCTTTCAGACGTGATTTACATAGGAAAAAAAAATTATGATTTAATAATGACGTTAAACTTCAGTGCTTAATTCAGTAAAAATTATTTTATTTCCCTCACGAAGTATGCAAAATGTTGCAATATCTTCTGACTAGATTTTTAAAAAAATAATCAAGTTTGAAACATAGCATCGTAATTAGAAGACCTTGGAAACTTTAATGTCACTCCTTTAGGCATTTTAATTCCCAAAATTTCGAAAACTTTTAATTATAAATGTTTTTAATTCGAATGTGAAAATTTGAATTCAACAAAAATGAGATTTAATAAAGAATTAGCAGAAAGATTTTTCTTTTCCATGTAACTTTTTTTGCAGTGCAAAATCAAAAAGATTCATATTTTATTAAACAAAAAAACCTTGAAGAAATTTTTTCCAGTACTTTTTATCTCTCTTTTTTTAAAATTTGCAACTACATTTACCTGAAGAATTTAATTTTTTATACTGTTCTAAACATGTTAACATACCTCTATGAATGATGAATTAATGTTTTGAGTTTTGATTAATTTCCAGAAAAGGGTAAATGTTTATGTAGCCTGTGTATTTTTTAAATTGTGAAAGATTCAAAGAATTCAATATCTCACAAAAGATTTCAAATCTGCTATCCCAATTTCGCATAAGCCAAGTGAAAAGCACAATCACTGTCAAATGTTTTACTTCACAACGTTCCTTCCCTGCATCATATTATATACGATGGAAAGGACCTTTTAGGAGAGCCCCTAAAGTTTTCTTGAAAAATAATCCTTCTAGAATCTTCGGAACTTTTGTAGAGACACTTATTTCATCGCCAAATTTGACGACCGACGTCCCCAGAGGTCGCTTTATTCAGCAGCATTACCACAAAAGAGAGAGTATTCTCTTTAATCCAACAATTAATCTTACCGGCTGCAATATCCGTTCGGCAGGGAAAAGAAAAAAGTTCAAACTTTCCGTAACAATATTCTAAGTTTTAAATAAGAAAGTCTTAATTCCATTCGCTATATTTTGATTATGTCAATGCAATAATGAGAGTATCACAAATGAAAAAATTTTTTTGTAGCAATAGTAAAAAAGATTTATTTGCTCGTTTATTTCTTTTCGAGTAATTACAATAATAAGTAGATCATATTTTGCCTAAAGTGAGCTTTAGAAGATAAATATTAAAATCGTACAAAAAAGGTTATAGTGAATACACAATTATGTTTACAGACGATTCTCAATTCTCCTTCAATTGAAATTTTAATATATTCAAAAGCATTAAAATTTTTCTTTGTTATGAGACGAAATATAAATTTTGTTTTTATTGAATGCTGATTAATCTTTTAAATCAGAATAAATTTCAAATTTTTAAGAATTATTTGAATAATTATAATAAATATTTAAAAAAAACACACACACAGTAAACAATAATGAAAAATTATATAAAAATGGTTAGATGCATCCGCACTAGTCACCGTATATAGTCACATGAGATGATTCATAACAAATGCAATAGAGCCACTTTCAATACACAAGTAGCCACGTGTGAAGAGCGTAACTTCCACATTATTCTTTTAGTAGAGTCAACTAGTAGGGAGCATAACAGAATAACATAATTTTTAAGTCATTTGACTCCGTGTGAAGGGACCCGGGCGATTTCTATTTAAAACTAGTTCCCGTCGGCTCATTCATTTTGGTGCGGCGTAAGTTGCCTCGTGTGAAGGGACCAAGGCGCGATTTCCTCCTAAAACTAGTTCTCGACTGTCGGCTCTTTCATTTAGGTGAGGCACAAGCTGACTCGTGTGAAAGGGCTCCAAGAAGAGTTGAATTAAATTTTAAATACCTCCTAACTAACTGAAGATAAATGTTAAATAGAACATCTTATAAGTGGGCTTAACTATTTCTGCCATTGACTTTGGTTAGTTGACTAGTTACATTTTTTTGGGTAATTAATGCAGAGTTTTTGTTCTGTGTTGTGTTGTTGTTTTTAATAACATGATATGAGATTCTACAATGAAAAGGTATAGTGCAAGTGGCAGTAGAATGAAATTAAAATCGATGACTAAGTAAAAAACCGATATCGATTCGTATCGAAATGTGAAACAGTGATTTAAAGTCCAGATAGTTCTAAATTAGTTATGTAGATGCCATTTCTTACGATTCACATTTACTCTAACTCAAATTAGAGATTTAGCCTTTCGGTATAAGTCTTTTTCGAATGATGGTTATAAGGGCGAGAGATGGTACACAGATTGCGCTGACAATTGCAGCTACCAGAAAAGTCTTACGTCCTCCTAGTTTGTCAAATCCAACTCCGCCAAGCAGACTTCCACTGGCTACACCTGAAAATAAAAAAAAATTCTTGAGAAATCTTTTATACTGTTAAAATGATACCTGAACACTTTTGTTTCTAATTATTATATCTAGAAATGTTGATGAACGAGAAGAAGGAGCTATGAAGGAAAAAAAGGAACTTATAACAGAAAAATTCAAGAAAAAAAATTAACATTTGGACATTCATAAATGAATGTCCTGGGGGTCCGGACACCCCTGAAAGCACTTGATTTTTTTTATTGATGATAATCCTATATATATTTAACGTAAAATTTAATTAGGTACTTGTAATTAACAATTTATGCTATTAATTAATGCTAATTATTAATTCAATAATTTATTTTTTACTGTTTTTTGTTAACAAAATCAGAAGAATCAATTGGTTCTGTCTTGAGGTATGATACGAATTGGGGAACTTTCAACCACAGACCCCCCCCCCTGCTTGAAAAATCTTTGTGTGCGCTACCTCTAATAACATTTCTTTAGGAGTAACTGGATACCTGGTTACTTTATTATTTTGTTAGTCTTTGAATATAAAATTAAGAGTAAATACTCATGTACTTTTTCCTTTTTTTAAGTAAAGAAATCTCAGCTTAAAATTTCATAATTTTTGTATCGTTACACGCGTACACAAATCAATTAATACTACGAAGGACGTTTTGGATGTAAGTTTCGTCATTTTTTTTTCACCCGAAAAATTTACTACTAAAAAATACACCGTAACATCATGAATTACACATCTTGCACTACTTTTCGAGATTTAGACATTTGCCGCAGTGTGCAATTAATTTGAAGAAACACCTCTGGAAAAACCGGTATCCTGGGATACAAAGATTTGCGCACCACCTCAGCATTGTTTCGAAATCATGTCCCGAGAGAGCGACTTTCAAAGCAGAAAACATGTGAACGTCCGATGGGATAGCGTTGCTTTCATTCGAGGATGTGGGGGGATGCCTTGTTCGACCTCAACACTCTGACTTCCTTCTCTGAACATGCAACACCAACGACCAACCATTTGACGAGACACCACTACTTCACCACACGCGGTCTTTAGATGTTCATGAATGAGATATACGTATACCAGTCCCACGTGTCCATTCATTCCGGAAAACAACACTCACTTCTACATTGGCAGCCATGTTGCCAGCACACATCTACCTCTCATCTTGATTTGTTCTCGAATAACCTTGGGCACTCTTGACTGCTGCTCTCTCATCTTAGACGATTTTCATATGCGTCATTTGCCTTACGCTAGAGGAATGACAAGTCAAGCTGATTTTTGCTTAATTTTTAACAGTTTGAAATGTCACTTCGTAACAAACACTTTAACCTGCCCGCGACGACGTACTGATCAACTGAAAACGTTGTAGAGACGGGTGTGTCACATATGCATCCCCTCCTAATGTCACAGGCAGCCGGGTGATGCACTGGTGAATCGCGTTTCGTACTTGTTCTACAGGATTGACCACCCCCACCGAAAAGTGCATTGAATGGCCTACCGCACAATAAGGAGGTTTGAGACTGGTGCATGTATGACACACCCAGGGGTGTTTGTGGGACCCCAAAAAATCCCCTGAAACTTTTACGGACGTACTACCGACATTTTGGAGTTTCGAGAAGGGGGGGGGGAGAAATGAAAAATTATAATTATGTATGAATGACCTAATTATAAAAGTTCAATGAATTACTTTTTTTGCAAAATTAATAACCTTGCGTTTTCTGCTTTCAAAGCAAACAAAATTACCCAGATCAAAATAAATAATTCATTATTATTCCTACTTCCTTTTGAACGACGATCCCCGGAATTTCCGGGTATCGAAGTTCAAAATCCCCGGAATTCCGGGGTTTCCCCGGAGCACAAACACCCCTGCACACCCGTCGCGAAAGGGTTAGTATACATTTACATCTTCTTGATCATAAAATATTAAAAATACACTCGTAGAGCAGTTTACTTAATGGAACCCTAGCAAAAAACAGAAATATTACTATCTTTAACTGAAATACCAATAGAATTTTCTTGAAAAACTCTTTACCATATTTTAGTAGGTATATTGAGGGTCCATTCCAGTCAATCATCTCTCTGTGAGATCATTTCCACAATTTCCACTTATCGTTCACTAAATCTTCAAGCACTGTGTCGTATATTCAGGTAACTCCCCCATATATCCTCAATTTGGATCTATTTCAATTGCAGCGCTCATTCCCTTACATCACGATGCCTTTAGAGGGTGAAGTTTTCAAATCAAATAACATCATAAAGAAACCCAAGAGATTAGATTAAGGAAAAATCGTTCGAGAACTCCTTGCAAGGCAATGATTCTGTAAGTATACATCGAGAGAAGAAATACAGCTCGTGCCAAAAAGAAAGAAATATATACTCACCTAATCCTTCGAATAATCCTCCTAGTATTCCCATCATAGTGGCTTCTGTGCCAGGAGGAGCATTCTGCGAGGCATACCCAGTCATCGAAGCATAAAACACAGCAAATGTCAACCCATGCAATACTTCGATGGGAAGAACCATCCACGGATTCTCCAAAATGTAATACAATCCTAATCGCAGAGTGAACGCCAGGAAAGACCCCGTGAGACAATTAAAATACCCGAATATCTTGATGAACCATCCAGCAAAGAAAAAGAATGGTACTTCGGCAACAAGGCACTGCACAGCCACACACAAGCCCATCAACGTTTGTGTTGCTCCTAAATCTTGCAAGAACCAAAACTGGTAATTCCAAATAAGACCCGTTAATCCCCCGATGATGTAGACTGCAGTAGCAAAACAAACTGTTTCACAAGAGGAAAAAATCTTGCCAACGTCACTCCAAATGTTCAAGGAAAGGTTGGCCTTGGTTAGTTGAATTTTCAAGAGTAAAATAAGATCTATGGCGACTAAAGCAAGCATAAGGTAAAATCCGGGAGCATAGTTAGTCACAGAAGAGTTTCCAGTGGCTATGTCGTTGAAAAAGCCAGCAAGAAGAGTGGCTGCTCCCCAGCTCATGGTAGCCCACATTCTCTGTTTGCCATAAAGTTCAGTTCGTTCTCCCAGAACTTCGTAACAAGCGGCATCTGTGAGGCAGAACACGGTTGCAGCTCCAGTACCAGAAATAATAGCAAGTAAAGTGAACACCCAAAACTGATATGTCCTATATACAGAAACAGTTTCACCATTTAGCAAGCATGAGTTAATACTGGCACATTTCAGTACAGAAGAGTTGTCAGCTATGCAATCGCAAGAGAAGTTCGTGTCTGGCTTGAACTTCAACCATATTGTGCCATTTGAGACAAAGGATTCGTCGATGGTCATGTTTTCAGGTTGTTCTATGCTGACTGTTCCGAGCAAATTTATGGTATGGTTGCTATCACAGGGTCTGAAATTGAGTTCACCGATTTCACTATGTTTTAAGGAGTCTTTTAAGCAATTTTGGTCATATACATCTGTGAAAACAGACAAAAAGTCACTTTGCGGCAGACACTGGACTTGTACTTGAGTCCATTTGATGTTGTCAATAGATGGCAAAAAAATAACAGATATGTAAGTGACCGATGTCACACAAACTAGTAGAAATACTATAAGTTTTATGTTTTGGAAGTAGTCTGTGATGTAACCAAATACTGGCTTTGAGAAGAACACACAGAAAGGAAGCACAGTGTAGATGAGTCCAACAGCTGTCGCATTGATACCGAGGCCTTTGGCGAGTACTGGCATAAAGGGAATCACTCCTCCCATTGCTGCAATGATAGAACAATAAATTACTTTAAAATATCATACTGAAGTGAAGTTTAAACAAATTGTACAGCATCTCATAATTATAAAAGCATAAATTTTTGACATCGTTACAGTTATATAGAACAATAACGACATAAATTGTTGTAGTTCCTGCACTGAGCTATAATGGAAAGTACTTGAGTCCATCTGCTATAATGTAACAGAAGAGAGAGTACGTTGAATTCCCTTTCTTCCTCCAAGTGATTACGAAAGATTTTACGCAATGAACCGTTATTCTTTATGGTAATAATTTTAGTGAAGTACACACGGTGTTAAGACAATCTGAAGCTTTTGTCCGATTCCTATATGTTGTGTTTCCTAGTCACTTCAGATTTCTTTTTGAACAAGCTGAGTTTCATCAACAGTGGTACGATTCACATCAAACAAGATATCAATCATTGGCATGACCAAGTAATTTTAGCGCGTTTTTCACATGTTGTATTTTACAATAATGCAACTAATGAACTTTTTACTAACAGGAAATAGTACTATACTTATAAAAATAAAAATTATTAAATTTAAATATGATTTGGCTCATCTAGGGCACAAATGCCGAAAACCCGAGGTCAATCGGTTGCTTATTGACTGAGAAAAAGGTTCGACAAAATATGGAACGAAGACGAAATTTGCGTCCTAATAGCGCTTTTTTTACACTACGTGAAAAACGCGCTAAAAAGCGTTACACACAGTTAGCCTCTTGAATCATGAGGTCATAGGCTTAGAAATTGTACATAGGGTTTGTGTAAGAGCTGTAAATAAGCAATATTAGAAAGTTACTTTTTTATCATTTCAAAACAAAAATATTCAACTCATCAAAATATACGAGGTAGAATTCAAAAGTTCCCGTAATGAGCTTATAAAATGGAAAAATTTTGCAGTAGAGCGACTGTGATAACATCTGTGTGTTATAACATTTTTCCCCTTTCAAAAGTTTGTTTCAAATCACGTGGTCGGTGGCTCGCCAAGGCATCATATTTAGTAGGCGGATGCATTTAGCCATCGGTGATTGAAAGAAATTGCGTTTGTTGAGCAGATAATGAATATTAAATTTTCTGTTCGTTTGGGAAAGTACTATGGAAACAAACGAAATTTTGAAGCATGTGTTCGGATACATTATCGCGAACTCAAGCTTTTGAGGGGCATCGACGTTTCTGGGAAGGCAGGGAAAGAGTCGAAGACAACAAACGCTCTGAACATCCGCAGACTTCTCGCACCGTTGAAAACATCGAAAAGGTTTCTCGGGCCGAACGGAAGAACAGGCTTCAAACAATAGCAGAATGAGTAGCAGTGGCGTAGCGGGGCCCCAAGGCTTCTAGGGGGCCCAAAGCCTGACTGACGCCTTTCATGTAAATTTTCTTAAAATTCGCTTTCGATTTTTTAAAATCCAACTTTTAAGCGGTTTTCCAATTGGCGATCTAACGTCATTCAAAATCAAAATTTCAATGCGCTCATTAGTTATCTTTGATCCAATAACCAAATCAAAAAACATTTTGTTTGATGAACTGTAATCCCAGTGACGAGAGATACTTTTCTTGAGTGGTTTTTTTTCAAGCCCAAATTACTATACTCCGTTTCACCTCAAGTTGGCAGCGTTAGGAAGGGTACGATGACCGAATCACAGCCACTGCCGGGTTACTCTAGGAGAAGAGTGCGACTAAACGAATAAATATCCCCATATTTAGCGAGTGGGAAAAAATGCTATTGAGACATTTTTTCTTTAAAATTGTAGGAGCTTTTTTTTTTTTTTTTTTTTTTTTTTTTTTTTTTTGAAAATAGTATAAGCTACTTTTTTAATGGAGATATTTAAGATTATGGAGAGATTTCAATATGTTTAGAAATATTGATGAATAAACTAGCAAAACTTTTCTCAAAAAAAATCTCAATAGTTGTCAACATATTGATAGCAATGTTTTTTAAATGAAAAAATACCGTTAAATTGTAATTCATACTTTCATTAACTTGATTTTTTAAGTGACTCAGGCCAAATATAAATTTCTAACTTGTTTTTTAAGAATTAATCGCCTTTTCTCGGTTATTACTATTTTAAACCCGTTTGTAATAATTATTCACATTACATGTATAAATGCCGTTTATGTATGTTAACTTAAGATATACAGAAGCATACATTAAAGTTTTGGGATTAATTCGGAAAAAAAATTAACAATAATACTCATTATTTTTTATAAAATTTATAGTTTATCTGAAAAAAATATCTCGATGCATACTTTAAAAATTATGTTACTGACATTATATGCAAAGTGTATGTAATCGGTTTAATATGCATAACTTTTAAGGAGAAAATAATTTAAAATAATTATTTAACAAAAATTATTTATTTTGAAATTTAGACCCATATTTTGTTGTAAAAAAGTTCCATTAAAAGTTTTTAAAGGGACAACGCTCTTTTATCAGCTATTCCTAAATCAAATTATATATATATAGGTATATTTAGTATATTTAACACTTCATGTAAGAAGCGCTTAGAATCAAAATGAAAGCATAACACAAGAAAAAATTTACATTAAGATACTTCGGGAAAAAAAGATAAGGAACTCTTTATATATATATATAATGTATATTTTTAAAAACACTGAAAAAAAAAACGTGAAATTTGATTTACTTAAATAAGGTGTGTGATTTAAAATGTTAAATCAAAAATTAAAATTGGGGAACCATTTGCCTGTGTATTAAATATTATACACACACACATGTTTAAAATGTCAAAAAACAACAAGAACAAAGATAGTAGCACGAGATATCAAAATAGTACGTATGAACGATAGCAAAGCGAATGGCGTTGATTTGGCGGGAATGCTTAGGCAACTCCGCCAAAGATGTAATCTTGAAAACCGGTTTTTAGCCAAGTGAAGTTTCATCAAATTATTGTTTTTCAACTGTATTCGTTCACAGGTATTAAGGAATAAATGCTTTTAAGATGGGATTAACTTAATATATCCTTAAAATCACAATTTCGATAATACACGATACTTTTTAACAATTTTCTATGCATTTGCTTTCATTTAAATTCCAAAACAAGTTGGAACTATTTTTCAAGCGGATTGTTACATTTTCTACCCTTTCTAATGCTGCCAACTTAAGGTGAAACGGAGTATAGAACTGTGGTTTTTTTTATCGGAATTTAATATTTTGGTTCAAAAAATGGTATTTTGTCAGTTGGACAAGAAGAAACTCGACTTGTAAGGCTACAATGGACAGTAAAAAAAAAATTTTTAAATTTGTTACACACATGCTCCAAATTTTCACTGCCAGTATTTAAGTTATAATTAAAACCATATAAAAATTTTGGTGAGAAAAAATGAGTAGCTTTTAAGAAATTAAAAAATTTTTTAAAAAATTTAACGATAATTTAAAAGTTTCAAAACGTTCCATGCGTTTTGATTTTTTTTAAAATTTCATATTTTTAACTGATTTAACTTCTTTAAGCAATTCTTTAGAAATTTATGCATGCAAAGTAATGTTTTATATGATAATTTACAAAGTATGGGTAAACACAAATTTTTATATGAAATTTTCAAGAACTTTAATGACTTTATACATAAAAAACTTTAATTTCTTCTTTCACCCTATCACTATTACTACAATGCATCCAAGAAGTTATAATTACATATTAGAAGAATACTTTTGGAAAGTTTTGTTATAATCGGACAAAAATTGCAACGCATGGAACATTTTGAATTTTGGTTTCGAGGCAAATTTTTTATTTTGAGAAAAACAGCTTTTTTATTTTAAAGGAAATTAACTTAGTTTTTTATAAAAAAATGAAGATATAAATATAAATTTGAAATATAAAAACACTAATATCATAACAAATGTAAGATAAGTGCAGAATATATACATATAAGTGCAATATTTATTGTAACAGTCACATCGACATGTGGTACACATAGTGATAAAAATTGAAAAGTAAGCTGGAACTTTCTAATAATATCAGAAGTAAATTAGCAGAATGTATTCCAATATTATTTTATCTCAACCGGATAATATATTATATGTTTCATAAATCACAATAAGTAAAAAAAAGTATTTCAATAGGATTAAATTACAAAAATTCAAAACAGTTTCGAGGCAAATTTTGATTTTGAGAGAAACAACTATTTTGATTTTATAAGAAAATAACTGATTTTTTAAAAAAAATTACAGATATATATGTATAAATTTGAAAAACACTAATATCATATAAACACAAGATAGGTGCAGAATATATATATAAAAGATTCTGCAATATTTATTGTAACAGTCACATTAGGACGCGTGGTATATATAGTGATAAAAATTGAAAAATAAGCTAGAACTTTCTAATAATATCTAAAGTAAATTAGTAGAATGTATTTCATCAACCAGATAATAAATTATATATTTCGTTAATCACAATGAGTAAAAATAAAGTATTTCAATACAATTAAATTATAAAAATGCAAAACAGTAATAAATTCAATTACACATAAAAAGAAAACTGTCGCTAAGTCTGCAAAAAAATTAAAAAGCACCGGCATTATAGGCTACATCTTTATTAGTAGTATTTCTTTTCTTTTTCTCTCTTTTCACAGAAATGTTTTGAGAAATGCGTTGTTTATCCTGTCTTTCAGCAATAGTCAAAGAAAAACTATCATTAAGGTTTGAGTCCTCTTTTGATTCAAGTAATTTCACGTAGCCCAAATTGTGCTTTTCGACGGCATCCGTAACTGCTATTTCTAACCTCCTTTGGGACACGAATACCTCTTTTGGGCATTTTCGCCAAATGCAGCTATGCAGACTTTCATTACAATTCTGCGTCTTGCCTCCTACGCATCTTTCAAGAATGGTGTCTGAAGCTAAACGTTGGTAAACAGGCATAATTTTTTCAACTACTTGTTGCGACAAGCAAGTTCTCATGGAACTATGCAACCCTGGGGTTTCACCTTTGGCTATTGCTCTTTTATAAAAACACCATGATGATTCCCCTTCAGAACACTTACCATGCGTAGGCTTTTCGTCAGTTGACGAGCAATGCATCAGGCTGGCATATATAGCAGTTTTCATTTTTTGGGTATTAGGAACATTATCTTTTATAGCTTTTCTGTAGTAATTTTGCAATTTTGTTATGTTTTTATCTGTAAGGCTTCCCTGCTTACGCCCACCAAGAGTCACCTTCTTCACCTTTCACTCTTTTATTTTGTTGCGTAACGATGTGCCTAGCCTCTTCGCAACATGATTCAAGCACTCTTCCTTTTCGATTTTTAGCCCAGAACCATATACTTCATTTTCTGACAAAAATTGAAAAGTTTTCGAGTCGCCATCACTCAGCATGGAAACGAATCTCATTTGGCAATCACTTATTGACCGTCTCCACATAATTAATGCAGCATGCATCTCCATGGCTCCAGACGTTCCATCGAAATTTTTGTCACACTCATCCATATGTCCTTTTTACCAAATGTGAAATTCCGCACTATCGGCTCCCATATCTCGACCAGTAATTATGCAATTATGACAGTATTTCGACAATACTTCAAAGTCAAGAAAAAGTCCACTAAGAACATCTATGATTATTCCTAATCCTAGGTTAGATGTATGTCCTCGCTTTTGCCCTGTACCGTCATATGACACACTCACGTCAATGATTTCCTGATATTTTAGAGAAGAATCAACTTTTATGTGAGCTTCTCTAGCTGCTTGACGTGACATTCCGAGCATTTTTTTCTTCACTTCTTTGTTTTTAACCGATAAGTTGTGCATGCATTGGCAAATGTTTTTCTGTCCATTGTTGGCATGTTGAGCACAGATGAAAAAGTTTCCAAAGCAGCATGCCCTCTGCCTATGGATAGGAAGGCACCAGCTTGCTGTTAATACCATGTGAATTTTTAGACTCCTCTTGGAAACTTGAATACACACTTCCATAGCTTTCATGGCATGATTCACATAAAAGTTCCATTTTTGTAGAATATCCCATGGATTGGTGTTGTTTTATAACAAGGGCACAGTTTGTACAATATTTGCGAGGAACTTTTTGAAATAGTTCAGAAAACACAGCCTTGTGGGTGAAAATATCACTTGCCTCAGGTTGGGAAGATGTACTTGGGTCAGATAATGGATCCCTCTGTAATATAAAACTGTATTTTTTTCATCAACAGTTTCAGGAGATTTCTGCCGTCGCTTCTTGCTGTTTTCAGACAACATCTTCCTCCTTTTGGTAGGACGACCCTTAGGTTTTCTATATCTCGATGATATAAGATCCATACTAATAATTTTAAACAATAAATGCGATTTAAAAAGAGCTTTAGTTCTGAAAAGAACTTTTTGTTTTGGTAAAATCAATATAAGGTTTGAGTAAAGTTGAACGAAAAATGTGCAAACCGAAGTTTGAACGAATGGTAAACAAATAATGTCAATTTAGGTCTCAGATACAGTTAAAGCAAGTGTTGCCAACCTGAACTTGATAAATTAACATTTAAAAATAAAAATTAGTGAGGCTTTGTCTACAGTAAATAAAATTCTTCCTGTCAAAGTGCATGACAGCTACAATAGCAGGACATTAGAAAATGTAAACAAAGGGGCGTGGTCATGGATGACTAATTCGAAACTACTCTATAACTCAGTAAAAAATGCATAAAACCAAAAAAAAATTTTTTGCGTTTGATAGAGGCTAATAAAATATTATAATCAGCAAAAAAAAAAAAAAAACATTTCGATATTTTGGACAATTTTCCACATTTTAACTGTCCACTGTAGCATT